>JAGQAX010000020.1:2674558-2774558 GCA_019142605.1 Cephalopholis sonnerati
CAGCTGATAGTAAACCTCAGTGTACTCCATTGTTGCCCAGGAAGAAAGTTTCCAGATTGCCTTTGCAAAAATTGCATAGTTTTGTGAGTTACGTGATATCATTCATTCCCCGCCCATATTGCTTTAATTTTTCATGCAGTTCTGCTGAATTACACCGCTCTTGCTGCTTTTATGGCACAGGACAGAAAATATAATCAGTAACTAGAGGTGTGTCTCATTAAAGTGTCTTGCTTGCACTCTAAAGTTAAACAATAATCTTTATTTTATATTAGTATAAAAAACACTCTGTGTGAGTAATTTATACAAAACTTCAGCATCATATTTTCAGGCTTTTATGCTATGCAGGCTGTTTTTAAAAAGTGTTTGTATGTTTTCTGATGAAAAGTTATGTTCCCAAATTCGTACATATCCCACGTATTTTGAAGGGCTGCAATCACATGACAGATGCACAAACAAAAACCTGGCCTTTTCCCCCAAGACTTTCCAGTGGAAACATGTGTTTGGAACCTTGTGAACACTGAGTCATTTTAAGGTACGTCCTTATCATGTTTCTTTTCCTTAACCTAACCACAGTAGCTTAACATTTATTATGTAACTGTACATTAAGGATGTGAGGTTCTATAAGAATATGTTGTGCTATGATAATAACATGTTCCTTTTTAACGGTATGCTTTTTGTGGGAAGCACATTGCTTTATACACATCAAAACTGATCAGAGTACACTTAGCCGATTAAAATGCTGAGCGGTGATGTGCAAACTTAAAATGCATATGCAGCACGGCAGTCTGATCACCCTACATACCACTTAAGTTTCTGTAATCACTGCTCCTCCTGGAGGAAAGATATAGCATTGCAACCAGCTACAACATCGGGTGCTTAGAAGGCCAAGACATACCAAACTGACCTCAGGGAAGTCGCCTGAAGTCACCTGTGTCTCCACCAAAGTTACATATAACACAATGCAAAGACTGCAGCCAACGGGCAACCAGCACTTACGTTCTGTACCTGCCTGAGAGGAAATAACTCTACACCAGCAGATGGTAGTGGTATTTAGTCGTCATTCAATAAGGGAAACAGAAAGACCGTCATGATGCTAGTTAGCCAGTTAGCACTCTAACAACCCAATCCAATGTTGAAAGAACAAAGCATATTTACCATGGGCCAGTGAACAATAACACAACCCATCAGGAAACATTTCTGCTAAAGAGGTCATTGGATAAAGAAAAATAATCTGACATTATATAACAAGTCTGTTTCGTCTCACTCCCTTTTGACTTTAGCTATTTGTTTACTTTCCGTACTGCCAATCAGAGTTATTTCATTTACCAATGGTCTCTGCCATCGCCAATTCAACATGCTAAATCAGCCAAGGCCAATGGGGGCTGGCCAGAGTGTTGTCCAGTTGTGTTTGTTTTTCTGGCTGTGGTTCACTCTGAAGTCATTGCTTCATACTGTGCACAAATTTCTTTTATAACCTTTGTTTTTTCTGTGTAATCAATTCTCAGAACCATTGTATTAGCAATAAATTGCTCACTGTTGTTCATGTTGTACATGCTGTCCATTTCACTTTTTATGTTATGCCCTAACACCCCTGGACTGGGGCATAATACTGAAGTAGCTACCTGAACCCGCCCCCATACCTACACAATCAGCCCCCTGAACTCCTTGGACTGGAATCGGTAGCCCTGAAGAAAATGCTAAGTTGCGTTTAACTAGTTTTTAAGTGTCAGGTTAAAAGAGAGGCAATAAGGGTAAGATTTGGGTAAGGGTTAAGTTTAGGATAAGGGTTACATCTCATTACATATAAGGTGAATTACATCTTCATGTATAATGCATAAAGTAAATGAATAAAGTGGACGATTGCTAATGGTTTGTCTTGGACTGGTGGTGGTTTGTAGGGGTGGCTGAACAAAATGTGGCTAGAGATACCAAATAATCAGACATTGCCCTCTGCCAAGTTGCCACCTTCTGGTAATGTTGATAGGGTAATTTAAGCTTACTGTTACCTTCATTTAAAGGCTCTAAATTGGCTCTTTTGTCAAGGTTGCGGACCACTGCACTAGTCCCAGAGGATATTTGAATAGAAAGTTGTGCAGTTGTTGCAGCTGGCCTATAGACCTGTTCAGCAGCCCTCTCCTTAAATGTCTGATGATTTAAGACTGTTTCATTGTAGAAGGAACCAGAGCCGAGTGATAACAACACTACATTATTCATAGGAGCCCTCTATCACTCCACACTTTCTGTCTGAGGCAGAGAGAGATGGCAAATCAGAGGAAGAGACATGAGACAGGGAGATACTGATGGAGAGTGAGAGAGACTGCAGGAGACAGACAGAGTGAGACAAAGAGCTTGGAAGGGCAGGGAGACTGACAGGGGCAACATTCCACTTTGACTTACAAATGAACAATCGATGTACAAATCAAAACACATCAATATCACAGACCTTAAACCAAACTAAACTACTCAAGCAACAAAAAAAAAAAGGTTCTTTTTTCCCCCAAACCAATTCACTGAAGATCAAAGCATCTAGATCTGGGTTAAAATAAAAGTAAAAAGTAAAGTGGATAATATTCATATATTTATAATGCAAAATTGTAAAAAAGTAAATTGAGGACTTCAATACCCAGCAATTCCGTATGGTCAGCTATGCAGCATTGATAAAATATATATTTGGGGAGACACACACACACACACTAATTGACAAAAAAAATATAAAAAAATAAATATAAAGACAAATTTACTATGCCTCAACTAGCAACTTCCAGCAAATGAAATAATAATCATAAAAAAAACTAACAAATTCCCATTATTATTCCTACCAATTGTAGTATTACTGTGCACATCTCTGTGTGTGGTTTGTACAAGTGGTGTTGCTGTACCCCAGCTCTGTTGCCTGACTATTGTGAGTCGGAACAGCCACCATCAAAGGCTTTCTATTTCAGTATTTTCAACTTAATTAAAAAGTTGGAAACTTTGTAATATGAATGTTATACAGGCTGTATCCCTGTCGACTGGTTTTGTAAAATGTAAGTATGTCATAAAAACGGTCATAAAAAAAAAAAAAAAAAAAAACAGTGTGTGCACTTTTACTTTGTGGCACTCTATCATATGGCACTCACACTAGTCATCAACTCTGGGAACCCCTAATCTAAATTTTTTGTTTTACAGTGCTCCAAAGCAACACATTCTCACTTGGACCTCGTCACATATCAACGTTTGGTCATGGACTTTCCACACTGAGATATGTTGTGTAAGGTACCCTGGGTGTGTTGGCTGTTGATGTCCTGGGATGCCTTGTCAACTTCAGCCTGCATTGTCTGTTTTCAAAATACACTTCTGTTTTGCAGGAAATGTGAAGTTTGCATACAATCTGTTTCAAAATAAATGCACTGTCAGTACAACGCTGGGAATTGACATTTTTGTTCCTTCAACAACAAATGCACATGGTTGAGTTTAGGCAACAAAGGCACGTGGTTGGCTTCACAATCTTACAGGAAGCAAGAACTGCCCTACTCGGACTTCTGCTACCTTGACTTAAGGTGTTGGCCGAGTGTTGTTTAACTTCCTGCAGATCATGCCAATGTGAAAGGATGGCTTTCTTCGTCAGTGTCTGATGCCGGAAATCACTGCTCAGGCGTCAGTTTTCGACGACTTTGGAGTGAGACCAGATTGTCTAAAATGGTCAGTTTCACTGTTTCAAATTTCTCCTGGGTCAGACCCCCCTTGAAGGGTTGGGTCACAGAGGGTGGGTGTGACTTTTAAAACAAAAGCATTGACCACTAGTGTGACATATAACATGCGCTTTCGCAGCACTTTAGAAACAATGGTATTATCATGGCAATAACAATCATTTACCGTCCTTATATAGTGGTTGGTCTTGTCCTGTGCTTGGAGGGTAAGGAGTTCTCGGACATCATTGTTTTGCCCATCTCTGGACATTTTTGGCTGCTGTCCTTCTCCTGTGGTGGGTCGCATGCATAAAATGTCATCAAAGATCATAAAGATCATATTGGCACAGTTACTACTTCTGATGCTGGCTTAAAGGCGAGACAACCCTATCCCTCCATTCTGTGATTGTACTTTTATACAGAATTGCGAGGCAACATAACAGCATGAAATTGCCACCTTAAAAAGGTAGTGTGAAACAGGGTTTAGTGACTAAAGGGTGTGAATATTGAAAAAAATATTTCATGACCACTGCTGTTGATTTATGATTTATTTTCACATCTCATCTCATATAATTCTGTTAAAGGCAATTCACTTGCACAGGATTATTAACATTGTTTCCAGTAGCAGCATCAAACTTATTTCAGGGAACAAGCTCTGATGAATCCACTGTACACTACCGGTCCTGAACCAAACAGCAGACACAAACAAAATTAGAGACTAGCCAGGTGGATATAAGTGGAGAATACATGAATATGGTCAAGCATTTTGCAGCTAAAGAGACAGATATTTCTTTCAGGAGTTGGAAAAGACCAAAACAGAGCTAAAAGGAGAGTGAATATTGGATTTACATTCATCAAACACAACTCTAAATGAATGTCAATGTTGCTCCGTGTCTCCTGGATGGGCAACTGTTTGCTAACATGTTAGCTAATTCAAATTTTCAAGGTGATAACATGTCAGTGTTGTGTTAACTCCTTGCTCTGCTACCCCCTTGTGGCCAAATACATACTACTAATGGAAAAACAAACTAATAAAACTAACATGATACAAAAACCCTTTTTAAATAGGAATTGTGCAAATTTGCAGGAAAGCCCAATCAGTCTTCTTTCAGCATTGGCAGTATAAAAACAAAATCAGGGAGTGCAGCAAAATGCTGCCTGCCTACTTTTGCTTATACAGAATGTGCCTTTTTCAGGGCATTGGGGGGCGTGAGCAAGTAACAAAACGTGTAGCTCAGCGTGTGATGTAAACAGTGACGTCTTACGCCTCGCTCCAAGGGAAGCCGCGGCTGATCAGTCCTTCGGCGATTCGCTCATACACTGGCCTGTCCTTCACAGTTCCCGTCATCTGACGGTTAATGGCCTCTTCGTTAGCGAGGGCAAGGAGGGCGCGCAATTCTTTATCTCTCCAGTTGCTCATCTTCTGGTTTGCGTTTCCCTAGTGCTGCTAGATACTCTTTCCTGCCATCAGCTGTTTCCTGTTTTGAAGTCCACGCCAGTGGGTTGCACATGCGGCATCATCAACAGCCCCTCCCACAAGTCATCAACAGCCCCTCCCGTGGCGGAAGGGCGCCTCGCTCTTTTTAAACCAAAAACGTTCCACCAATATGACTACCCTACGAGGCAGAAAATTGGGCACCTTGGATCAACTCGCCAATCCGGCTCTGTGTGTCTAAACGCTCGCAGCTTGCGGGCAAAACGGTCCAACATTCGCTGAAAATCTGGCAGTGTAAAAGGGACTAAAGATGTTAGTTGAGCTCAGTGTGTACATGCCCATAGTGTCCTGAGAGGTGGCCAAAAAGGGCAAATAAGTAAAAGCATATGTGCAGATAAGCCTAAAGGTATGTATGTGTTTTAAGTACAGCTAAATACTGGGAACATGTTAGTAATCACATATTACATCAAACAGTGTAAAACTTTAAAATGGAATTTCTTTTTCCACCACTACAAACATTATGAATTGATGACAATGGACTTTCAAGAACAACACTGAGTCAATATCTAAATAGCCATCACCAGCTGAGCGATCTGATAACGATAAGATCAAAATGATACCTTGCCAGCTAACAAGAGGTTTGGCCCTCTGCAACTGAATGTAGCAAAGGAAAATGAGGCCTTCTCTTCCTAATGAGACTTCTATAATTGGATGTACTGGCCCGCATCTGTGTTCCACCCTGTGGTTCCCACCAATCCATGTGCTTGATCAATGGGCCTGCCCCACAGGGTGCTGCTGGATATGCTAATCAATTGCCAATCTGGGCTCAAAGAGTGAGGGGGTAGGCATGCAAATGAGGGGATTCAAGTCGAACTGCCACATGGGAACCTGGGACTTGATCAATTTATCAATGGCCAAATTTTGTCTGGTTCTTTACTGAAAGCCATGGTGATTGAGCTGGATTGGGTTGGATGAAATTGATTTTTGTTAATAGCAGGCATAAGAGATGAGAGATCACACCTGGACCAAACATAATGATTCTTAGAAAATCGTGTTTACAAAAAAGAAACAACAACAACAACAAAGACACCTCTGGCAATGAAACATATGTTAAGAGTGATCACTGTGTAGAAGCACACAGCAGTGCTGTAACTCATCTGCTACTCACAGGTACAGCGCACTTGCATTTATCATTTTCTTATGTATGCCATAAATTATTATTACCATGTTCCAATAAGTGTAAGAAAGCATTGTGTATTTTTTCATGTTTGGAAAATTTCCCAAATCCCAAAGCTAATTTCTCAGATCCTGCCAGACAAAACACTCCTTCTGAATTAAAACAGCACGGACACGCTGTGCAAGTATTCTGCTATGGTAATCAATGTACTTCAGCTCTGAATTAGGGAGTCACTTAGGAAAATATGACTTTAACAGCAAGCAGTTTGAGTATTAATTTCATCACTGATTTTTTCAATTCTTTCACCAGAAAAGAATGGCAATATCGAATATTTTTTTTGTTGTGTTTATGTTCAATTGCACAGTTTTCATTCCTCTGTATCGGCAATAGCCGTGGCTGGAGGCATTATGTTTGGGGTTGTTCATTCGTCTGCCCTATCCTTGTGAACACAATATCTTACACCCCAAGGGAATCTCTTCAAATTTGGCACTGGCAAAATTGGCATAAGTTTTTGGTGGTCATGGGTCAAAGGTCAAGGTCACTGTGACCTTGTTTGTCTCATTGTCGTGAATGCAATATCTCAAGAATGCCTTAAGGGAATTTCCTCAAATTTGGCACAAAGGTTGACTTGGACTTGAGGATGACATTAGATTTTGGTGGTCAAGGGCCAAAGGTCCAGGTCACTGTGACCTTGCACCTGTCTCACTCACAATATCACGATATCTCACGAACATCTTAAGGGAATTTTTTTAAGTGTGACACAAACATCCACTTGGACAGAAGAACAAAATGCGTTTTTGGCCATAACTCAAGAATTCATATGCCATTTATGATAAAACTTCACATAGATGTCTACTAGGATTAAATAATGAAGTGGTGACATTTTATATCCAAAAGGTCAAAGGCCAGCATCACTGTGACATCACAATGTTCTGCATAAAAAATTTCCAGCCATTATTCATCAGTGGGGCGGGGGAGCCTACACCTATGGTGTAGGCTCTGCCTACACGAGTACGCTACACTGTGACCTACGCCATAGCCTGATGTGCACCTGTGCTGTAACAACAGATTGCGGCAACACAGACCTCGTGTTTATTTTTGTAAACTGAAAACCCTTCTCCTTTGTGAAAACAAAGCTGTAATTTACTATCATTTTACAGATAAGAAACAACAAAGTGTGAAGACCACAAGTCTCCACAAAAAGTATTTAAGTCCTGTGTGTGATTTATTCTGGTGTATTATAAGTAGAGGAAAGTCGTCTAGCCACAAGGCTAATTTATGCAATGTAAATGTCATAGGCTTATTCTAATAATGTTAGCATTGTGTAATTGTGGTGAAAGTATCTAAGACAATTAATTTGTCTGTGAACCTTGTGAGATGTAATTGTTGTCGCTGTTAAGCCATGTTTTATGTGTGTTTTAGGTTTGTTTGTTGAATCAGTCAAATTTTACAGTACTTTACCATTCGTCAAAACACAGTGGCATAGAAACCCCACTGCCAACTAGCTTTTTGGAGGCGTAATGTAATTTTAAATGCTCACAACGGTGCAGGCTACTTGCATAGAGCCAATGTTCAACTGTAAATAAGCCTTAAATCTGTTGTAGATGAATAGTTTATGAATAGCCTGAGGATGCACATGTCCTCTTAAGCTCCACAAGGGCACATGACCACAAGAAGAGCACATATGTTACTTTGAAAGCACACACATATAGTATGCAGAGACATACCTACATAAACACACCCAGGCATAGTGCAAAAGGTCTCTTCCTGCATCACATGAAGTGATGGCAGAGACCTGGCACCATAAATTAAAAAACAACTTCCTGAAGTGACACTTCCATTCTGTTCAGTGCCCAGTCACCTGCTTGTAATTATTTTAAACATTCACAGAGATAGGTCTGTGTGTTCTCAACCCCACCCTGAAGTACCGCATGCACTTTCACACACAGTACACAGATGCACATAAAATCCCTCCCCTTCAAGTCCCCCTTTACCATACATACTCACCCACACACGCATACTTCACCCCTTCATCTACACATTACTCCATTTCTCCAGAACGGTCATATAGTTTCCTATAATAAAGGGGGAGTGAGATGCCTATTTAATCTCTATGCCATTCCCTAGTCCGCTCCCCAAAGCCAACCTGACACACACAGTATGTAGAAGAAAATACACAAAGATGGCAAGATATTTTCCTGATTATCACTCTGCATGAACCTTGTTTTTGTGATATTTAAACAGAATCAGGATCGGGTCACTAAGGACAGATTAACCTCTAAAAGTAAAATTCCAGGAGGTAATCTTTCTGTAGAATGGTTTACAATTAGCAGAAACAAGAAAGACTTGAGTGTTTTCCATTATACTAGTATTCGTCCATGTGTTAAAACCCCCTTGTGTAGAACTGGGAACAATATGATTATGGATGCTTTCAAATGCTTCTCATAGTCTAAATTTGTGACTGTTGAAAATAATGTGGTGACAATGAAATATCTACACACAGATATGTATGAATCTGGGTGCACCACTAGATAAACGTGAAAAATTAGTGAGAACAGCCTAAATATAAGGGATTGAAAACCAGTAAACTCATGCTGCAATAAAAAAAAAAGTCTGAAATAACCGATAGAAAACTAAGAAGAGCCCTGCACCATGCTCCATATTTTCTTTTATTTTCATGTCAGGCATCACTAAATAAGCACATGGCATAATGCTGCATTCACAAAACAAAAAGACCAACAGACTGGCAGGACGGTAAAACAAAACATGCATTATGATGTGTTACAATAGTAATCTCTATAAACTGCTTCACACGGTCCCCCCTCCCTATTTATTGTATCTTGTTTTTTATCTTGTATTTTATATCATTGTTTGTATATTTTCTGTACAGCGACCTTGGGTGTCCTGAAAGGCGCTTTCAAATAAAATGTATTATTATTATTATTATTATTATTATAATACAGTTTTTTTTAGTATATTTTAAATAACATTATTTTGTGTTTATTCTTTTATGTTATGCAATTGTACAGACTGCCAGGGAACTACATAACATCTGGATGTAAATTCTGTCACAGAGGACAGTAAAAAATTTAAATATTTAAACTTTGAAAGGCACCTACTGTTACTGATATTCTCTGCCAGCCTCTCCTAATGTTACCGCTTTGCTCTCATCCACTGAAATTATATCTGGTTTGTGTCAACTGTCGTGTGAGTATTGGCCTGGCTTCTCACACCGGAACTGATTTCTCCATGCCAATGCATAGGATCCATATTAAAAATGTACATATGGACAAAAGCCAAAAATGGCATGCATCAAAAAATATTCAGCAGTTTCTACAATCAAGCTTTACCCTCACCATCTGTGTCACCAATTTTCCATCTCCACAATGCTCATAAGCATGGGTCAGTTTTTCTCCAATATGTTTATATGTCACAACTTTTGCATGGGAAGTGGGGTTTGCCTCTTTCAGGCCTGGTTTTGTGCATACGCGGTGTTAATAAATGAGACCCCTGTTTTTTTCTAATCACACATAGAGCTCTGACACCCTCTGCTTGTGTGTCTGTGTGTGTGTGTAGACCATTTTACACAGAGATGGCACTATAGGACCTCTAATAAGTCCCTTCTTTATGCCTCCTTTGCATTTTTACAGAGAGCCAAACAACAGCAGTATTATGCCGCTTAAGCGTGTGATATTACTGTAGATAGTATGCCGGCATCACGCAAGCAAAAGAGGTGTGATGTGCGTGACATGTGACACAACAGCTTCGGTCATGTCCACAGTGCTTTATAAACAATAACAAAAGCAATAATTTACCATCTCTGTTATATGATGGCTCATGTCGTCCTCTTCTTGGAGGGTAATGAGCTCCTGGACCTTGTTCTTGCTTTCCCAGTTTAATGACATTTATGGCCACTGTTCTTCTTCGAGTTAGCCACTAACTGCTATCAGCTACTTTTTAAAATCTTACAGACAGCATTTTGGCGCTGTTACCTCCCGTGGCAGATTAGAGGCGAGACAACTCTGTCTCTCCATTCCACGATCATACCTTATACACAGCACGGTGAGGCAGCAGAACAGCGTGATATTGCCACCGTGAACAGGTAGTGTAAAAGGGGCCTGTGTGTGTGTGTGTTTGCATGTGTGTGTGTGTGTTTGTGTGTGTGTGTGTGTGTGTGTGTGTGTTAATGTTTCTAGCGCTCTGTTTACACTGCATGAAAAGAGGGATTTCCGTCAGTATGTGGCACTGTAAACTGCCGTGGAATTTCAGGTTTACGGCTGCGCGCGGCAATTTACAGGCAACACAGAAAACTGCAGGAAACTGTCGTAAATTGTCGTGGGTCTTGCTTGGCAGTTGTCCCCCCTTCCCCTAATTCTAGTGGAGGCTTTAACATGTAAATGAACATGCTGTGAGCTATAGAAATGCAAACCAGGGGAGCAGGGGGAGTTTCACTCCCCACACAGAGGTGACATTTCTCTAAAAGGTATTAACTTCATTAATCTCTGGTATAAATAGATGAGGCTTAGTATAGCTTAATTACAGACTCTTAAATTTTAGCTTGAATTGATTTATTTCATGAAAGTATGCTAGATTAATTACTGTATATGGTCATTAACAATGGTCAATGTTAAATAAAAAGATACACAAAACAATTTATTTCAACAATTAGTTTTAACCAGGCTTTGCCACAAAGGTCAAATGTGCACTCCATGCAAACAACATCACAGTCTCCTAGAGCTCAACCACTGTGCATAGTGGCATGACTACAGTGACCTCTTCCGTAAACAATGATCATGTGATTGGAGGAGCCCGACGAGCCGTCTAGCCCTCGTCCAATCACGTGCGAGCTCGGCATGATTCAAACGGAAGACCTCGCAAGACAAGCATGTAAACAGTCCTGTTTTTACTCCTGTACATTCAGACAGTCTCTTCCATGTCGCGTGTTTTTCGCTGCTTTGCTGTTTCGTGAATTACAATGTCTGGATGGCGTCTCTCCTTCAACACCCGGAAACTCCTCAGCATGGACGAAGACACAGCTGAACGCTATCAGTGGGCTGTCTGCCAGCTTGCTATGTTTGCTGCCGATATGACTCAGCAGTTCACCGCAGTAAACTCGTGTGGAGGAGACGAACTAACAAGAGAAGACGGGTGCACAATCCCCAAACAGCGGTAAGAATATATTCGGTGACTGCTAGCTAAGCTAAAAGTAAAAGAACAAACGAAGAAGCAGAGCCAGTCTAAGTTTGGTTATTAAAGTGTATTTTTTGGTTTTGTAATTTACAGGAAGCAGTACGCCGTCTCCACAACTCGGAGACAAATTGTGTGCACTACGAACCGGAGCGAGGGTAAGTTTAAAGAATATGTTTTCATTCTGCTGTATGAGGAAACGTTCAGACACGTTCTTGACCGATCTTAAGCATCCATTTTGTTTTTCACAGACTGACCTCGCCTCATAACGAGGCCATGACCTCTTATTTACTAAGAGCTCTGTTTGCAAGTCCGGATTCACATGATGGGGATAATGACGCCATTGTGTGTAAGTGACTTTTACTGTTTATTTTTTACTTTTTACTGTGACTTTTAGATCAGACTCGTTGTTGGTCAGTGTGACTATTTTTCAGGTGAATTAATAGATGTGTCAATATGCAGTGCACTGCGCAGTACTTATTGTCTTTACTGATTGTTTTTATAGCTGCTGGAAGCGAGACAGAGTGTCCTGGCAGAAGACGAGGCAGACCTATGGAAGTGCGCCACCGTAGACATGATGTCTGATGAGGAAGACGACATACTTGACGGGGTGTCTGGGTGGATTGTGCGACCTCCGGAGCTGACCGGCAAATCCGAACTACAGGGCAGCACCACAGACGTCTGCAAGATGGAGCACATGCAGACAGATCGCCGTCAGATGCCGACAGCTCAGAGGCGGCGAATAATAGACATTTGATGGCGCTGTATGATTTTGATTTGTTGTTGAAATCTCCTATTTGTACTTGTACATAGTTGTGTGTTATAAATAAAGCTCTTTCTTTGAATAAACATGTTCCTCGCAAATGTTCCTTTACTCAATAAATTCATTCATGTCCTTGATGGTAATAATAGTGTAGCCCATAGGATATCAATGACATGAATATACATCATAATAATAGTTTTATTTTAATTTTTAATAATTATTATACATTATCATAATTATTATAGTATTATAATAATTATTTTTTCCAAATTATTTTTATATTTTATTATTGTAGGGGAGGGGTTTACATTTATAATGACCCAGAGTGACCAATAGCGACAGACCTGCCGACCAATCACGAGTGATATTTCTTGTTTCAAAGTAGTGGTTTCATCCAATCCTGGAGTGAGGAATTTCAAGCCAGACGCGGCTCCGCTGCTATTCATATGCTAATTAGAGCCATTAGCACCTCCCGGGAGGTCTCCACATACGTCATGGGTCCATTTTTGACAATTTCTGGCACCCGTAAATGCCGCGTTCGCAGCCTGTAAATTGTCGGAAATTGCCGAAAATGAGTGAGATTTCCGGGCGTTTACGGGGACGAAAATCCCACTTTTCATGCAGTGGATATATTGACAAACATGGATGTGGCTGCTGATTTTGTATTGAAATATAAAAAGATTTATTGTGGTGAGAGTCTCCATTATTATTTCTGAATTTGAAAAAAAATCTCCTCATTTTGTTACCACAGTTACCTCTGATGGATGGTTTGAGCACTATCAAGCACCCACGAAACCCCCTCTGAGGGGTTCCCTTAAAACTCCTTCAGCTAAGATCAGAATTACAGGACCACCATGTGGAGACCAGCTGGTCTATGGCATATTCTGTAATACTTGATCTTTGATGGAGAGCTTTTGTAACACTGAGGGAAATAAGGTCAAGTGTGTGTACCTTTTTTTGGCCATCTCTCTTCCTGTCTGTCTTCTCCCCTTTCTTCGTCCCCTTGTTCTTGTGCTCCACTGCTGCCATGTCCCTGTCTGCTTGTCCTGACTAATGGGTACAGAGTGCCCCAAAGTGCCCTCGAGTGCCCTTTTGCATTCCAGCCATGGATATTCCATCATACACACACACACTCACACACACACTGACTGACGTCCTAAGATGCTTGTCTACTCAGGAATTCCTCTGGGTGAAGGTGGCTTCCCACCTGCTGAATATCTTGCATAATGTGTTTTGAATAATGCAAATGCTTGAGCCGGCAGATGTCGGGTACAGAGTGTTTCTCTTTCCAAAAGGAGGACAATTTCAGGGTCACACGCTTAAGTGGCTATGTACTATTCATGTAGAAGAAAAAAATGTGGGGAGGAAGTCTCTGATGAGTGCAGACAGACTATGCACTCATCAAACTTGCTTTATTGGCATGATTGTTATTTAGTAAGGTATGCAAATTTGCAATGTAGATGTAATCATTTTAAATGTTTCAAACAAAAAAAAGACAACAAATGGAATGCACATACTACAAAAAAGAAGAAGAAATATATAAAAAAAATTTAAAATGAAAGGTACATTCTATCATGTACGTCGGTGTTCTACTGTCTCCTTTAAACCCGGTATACACTGTCCAATTTTGGGCTTTCCCAAGTGAAAGATAATCAATGTGAAAGAAACGTGGTGATATCTATGGTCGTGGCTCTAAAGCGGTGGTCCCACGTCACACAGTGAAAGTGGTTCAAGGATGGCCGTTGTCACTGTCCTGCAATCAAAGACAGCCTGGGATAAAATTCTGACAATGTCAGAAATTTGGGATGACTATCTCACTGTGTGACTGCTGTTACCATCTATATCTACAAAGTAACCAATAGAATTGCAGCATGAAATGATGCACTGGTGCTAAACTCAAACAAACACGTAGATAGCAGCTTGCCATGGAGGCAAAACATGTTTAAAGAAATGTGTGGGATTCAAGCAAAGAGGAAAACCTTGTGGAGTTGTGGCAGCAGAGTCCTTGCCTGTGCGATGTGTCCTCTAGCTCTTACCATGATAAAGAAGGACATAGATGGACGAAGCATGGAAGGAAATAGTGGTGAAATGAAGGTCTCTGGTGCCAAATTTAGCATCAAAACAACTACCGTTTATTTTATAGTATTATCACATGATCAAACACAGACTTGACGTTGGACAATATCAACATACATATTATCAATCATCACAGAAAATCTGTTTATCCAAAAAATAGCCAAAAAAATCATTACATTGAGTTTATATAAAATAAACATATACTTTTGTTATAGATTACTATTGGCTATTCACAAAACAAAAAAAGGAAACATTGATGGGGATGAGTTTGCCTTCTCGAAGGCATCTATAGCAGATGACAATATTTCTATTTTTATGTGTGTTCTCCTTGTAGCAAAGGCATATTTCTGAAATGGCAAGTTGTATTACTCCTAAGGGCGTGTTCTCTGCTTGAGAAAGAGCGGGCCTTCCAACCCCCCACCCCATGGGCCCCTGTGCACCTGCACTGCCTGCACTGTCTACATTTACACCCCTGCTGTTTGCTTTGCTTCAGTTGGTGACTTTCAGCCAAATGCATTGTGATTACTCATAGAAACTTAAGTAAATGGTTGGTGTAGATAATAAGCACAGATTAGTATTATTTAAAATATAAAACTGAAGGCTTGTAGGGAGGGCACATACTGTACGTGCTCTTTTCATGGGTTAGGCTAAATATGGGACAAAGATTGTGTGCATCCCTCTAAGGGGCACAATCGGCACTGGCACAGGTTTTTCACTTCAAATTTGATGATGCAGCAATTGATTTTTATTCCCCCTCTGATGTTCCAGAAAAATATAGGCGTTAACTCTTAAAAATACCCTTAAATACAAAAACAAAAAAAACACAATTAGAACTCAAACTAAATAAAAACTCAAAAAGGCTAAAAAACCAGGTAGCCCGAGGAGAGGTCAAAAGGTCACATGGACAACCATTCCATCAGTTTATCAGGTCTACTAAATATTCAAAACCCAACAAGGTTAGAGGGAACCACGCCGCTTCCCTCCACTTATGGTTAGGTTCCTACAAGTAGAAACCAAGAAAAATTAGATCAAACTGGCCAAAATGAACCCCAAGAAAAGATTTTTTATAAGGAAAAAAGGTCAAAATTGATGATACGAAGGACCCTCCGACTCCACACCTAAATCCTTAGAATTTAGGGTTAGGATAAAAGGTAAGGGAAAAGGAAAGGGAAACAAGTAATTAGACACAAATCCAAATTAGGTGTAGGCGTACCCAAAGTAAATTCTATTAAGATTAGGCACTAGATGTTTACATTAACAACCTAAAAATCAATCCAAATTAGGTTTAGGTATATGTTAGGTGGTAAGCAAACGAGGGAAACCTCCCGGCAGTCCAAAACCTAGTCTCTAAATCAAACCAAGAAAAAATACGTCTCCAATTAATGATCAATCAGAAGAGAAGGAATAATAAGTCATGCAGATCAACTTAATTTATATACAATATTTACACAAAAGGCAAAAGATAATTTTAATTGCGACATAATCACAAGCACGAATCAAAATAGGATAAGAGATAAATTAGGACGCCATTAATACTAAAGAGGCCCCCTAGGGTTAGGGTTAGGGTCATGTTTTCAAAGGCTGCTGTCAGTACGAACAACCATGATGCATTCCGCTTAGTCAGCAGTTGGTTAAGACTCACTTGCTAAACCAATACACCGGAAAACATTTTACATATTCTGTTTGTGATGCTGACTTTGCCCCAGTTAGGAGCAATGAATTTTTTTGGTTTGTCGGTGCACAAAAATGTCCTTACCCTTAGGGGGCCAAAGTTTTTGCCCTAGGGTAAACCCCTGACCCTAACCCTTAACACTATTAAGTTCAACTGTGTGTGTGTGTGTGTGTGTGTGTGTGTGTGTAGGGACGTGTTTGTGCCCATGTCAATTGGCAAAAGGGGGCTTGGTAATAAGGGCATGCATGCAGCCATTGCAAATTTGCGCTCGTTTTTCTGTTTTTCTTGTTTGTCCTTCAAAGACACATTTACAACACGTATACATATCTATTTAACAGGGCCCATTTGGTTGTTTATCCCCCATGTACGTTTTTGTCTGGCTTGTCAATTATCATTCATATTTATAGCAAGGGTAACTCCCACGGCCCCAAACCCCAACTCCATATTCAAAGGCCTTCAAACTAAATGTTGCATATACAACCAATATTTTTAATAGTAAGTAGCCCAGAATGCAGAGGAGGAAAACACTTAGCACTGTCAAGGTTTTGAATTTTCTGACAGCAAAGTGGCCATGTGCTAAGGGACATGAACTGTTACAGCATGTGGCAGCAGCCAGGCCTTTTAAATGTAGTGAAATGCATTTCTTTTGAACTGAGTGTGTAAAGCGAGTGTTTGCAGCTCCTCTCCAATCCAGCCGGTGTTATCTACATGCTCCTCCCCCACTCAGAGAGTAGAAATTAGTCTTTAAGTGTTACTTGAAATCTCTCCTCCATCCTCTCTAAAAATTGTCCGTTTCGCAGTCCAGCCAGTTGTGGCTAATGTGATGTGTGTAAGTGTGTGTGTGACTGGATTCAGGAGGTGTTAAATGTTCTTATTGCCATGGGGACAAAGGATCTCCTGAAACGCTCTGTTCTGCAACGCAGTGAGATGAGCTGACTGCTGCAGCTGCTCCTCTCTCACTCCAGGAGGCTTTGAAGAGGGTGTTTGCTATTGTCCATTATAGCTTTCAGTTTGTTCAATGTGCCCCTCTCCACCGCAGTTCTTAGTGGGTCCAGTCTCCTGCCGAGCACTGAGCCAGCTTTTTTAACCAGCTTGTCCAAATGCTTGGTGTTTTTGTCTTTTGGCTGCTTCCCCAACACACTGCAGCATAGAGAAGTGCACTGGCCTCTGGTCTTGTTCACCTCGAGTGCGATAATTTTTCTCTTTTTTTTGACATCATCCATGAAACTGTTGCAGACCCAGCATTCTAGTGCATTCATTGCAGTAATGGGGGATTTTAACAACACTACTCTCCCCTCCCATCTCTCTGGGTTTGTTCAGTATGAGGACTGTCCCACTAGGGAGAATAAAATACTTGATTTATTTTATGGAAATGCCAAGGATGCCTACAGTGCCTCTGCCCTACCACCTCCTGGCAGATCAGATCATAATCTGTTCTCTCCAGCCTACATACAAACCCTGTGTATTAACGTTGCCTGTCACCACCTGCTCAGTCAGGAAGTGGTCCTCAGAGACCAGTGAGTCTCTCAGGGACTGTATGCTGCTTCCCCTGTAATAAACCCTGGGTCAACAATAATATCAAACAGCTCCTCAATCAGAAAAAGCTGGCATTCAAGCAAGGGGACAGGGAGAGGCTCAGGGAGGTCCTGCATGAGCTGAAGGGGAGACTGAGACAGGCAAAGGTGGACTACAAAAGAAAAGTGGAGAGTAAAGCCTAGCTCACATTACATGATTTTCACCCCAATTTTGACGTCGCAGAGGATCTTGAGTGCCATTAAGACGTCAGCAGTCTGCCACAACGAGTCCTCATGTGTGAACAAGCCTACGAGCAAGTCGCGCCCTTGTCTGTGACTGGGACTGGATGTCTGGCATGCTAGAAAACTGGAGAAGTCTGACACGGCTGACAAAGAGCATCAGCCAATGAGAGGCGGGATATGGGGAAGTATGTACGGTAGAGCGATGTACGGCTCTACCAGACCCAGTAAGAAATCAAAGTCCTCCGCTGTTATCCGTAGCATTTCCCGAAAACCCATTCGATCATTCAGCTATGAAAGGTACAATAATCTGGGTCAGAATACATGCATAGACTATATAGACAGTACAATGCAAGCTAATAGGCAAGCAGCACAGCGGCAACAGAGCTTAAGGTAACTTTTTTCATTCATACAAGTCACCTCCAACTCTCTCTGCAGAATTAACAACCCGTGCAATCTGCGTGCAGCAACCCATTCCTTCACCCAAATCCTTTTCTTCTTTTCCTGTTTCTTCTCAGCGCAGAGCAGGGGGCAAACGACCTCCAGAGAGTAATTTTGTCTGATTGTGTCTGCTCAGTTGAGCACCGCATCGCCACAGCAGCTCCCCTTAACTCCACTCATTCTTTTTGGTTTGCCATTCGCAAAAAAGTGTGGATAGAACCTGGGACTTTTTTCGATACCACCTTGATCGAGGTTCAAAGGGAGCTGAGCCAATATGAGAAGGTGGAATTAAAACACTGTAGACCATTGATTTGTCTGAGAAAACTGTCACTTGTGCAACACATGGATGTATAAAGATATCTAAATACAGCATTGCAGGCAGGCCCCTGTTCATTCCTATGAAAGGTGCTCAGTGGCGTATGAACCCCAAGAAGGCTTCCGAGGCTTTGCCAACTTGAAGGGAGGGGGTTGTGACGCACAAAAAAATGAATCCAGTGATTATACAGACATCTTTTTAACAATGTAAGTTTTTTTCTTTTTTTCTTTTTGAGCCAAATGCCATTACACGCACCTAACCACATGCTTTTGTTGTTTAAATGTAACCACATGCTTTTGTTATCTAAACCTAACCATGTGCTGTTGTTGCTTAAACCTGGCCATGTACTTTTGTTGATGTTTCAGCATTGGTAGTGGCATCCCAGAACATCAACAGCAGATGCAGGAGGATACCCAGTGCCTTATGTGTACGTGTGAAAGTCCACTCATAAAGCAGTGATATGTGACGACTTGGTATGAGAATGTGTTGGCCTGGCAGACCATCACCAGGGAAGAAACCAGACTCCAGGCAGTCATTGACTGCAGAGAATTTGCAACCTAGCATTAAATATGACTTGCATTCTAAAAACAATTTTACTCTAAAGTCTGCACAGAAAGTACATGCTCACTGTTTTTTGGGGTTTTTTTTTCAAATCCATTGTAGTGGCGTTCAGTGCCAAAATCACAAAAATGGTGTCACTGTCCAAATAGTTGTGGAGCTGACCCTACGCTGACACCCAGGGAAACACACAGAGGCAGAGACATGCTTACAAAGATACTCTGTTAGTGCCCAAAGAGGGTAGAGGGTCACGCGTGCATGTTGCAGTTGGTACCGCCTTTGTGAGTGTGAGTTAATGAATGTGTGTGTTGGGGGGGGGGGGGGGGCTTGGGGTTGCTGCCTATCACTGTGGAGCTTATACTGTAGGACTCCAGGCTCAGGAGGGCTGATGTGGGCAGGATGAGGCTGGAGGGTAGTGTTTTTCATTTCCATTCAAACTATTATCACACACTCCTCTCTCTGTATATATTGTATGTACACCATATATACGTGTGTGTATGTGTGTGTGTGTGTGTGTGTGTGTGTGTGTGTGTGTGTGTGTGTGTGTGCATGCTTGCTTGGTAAGACACAGAGAAGGATCTCTATCTCCTCAAATCACAGCTTTCTAATGAGAAATGAGACTGCCCCCAATCCTCTCTTTTTCATCCATCTTTCCCTTTTTCTTCTCTCAGCGCTCGATTCATCATGTCAGATGTTAATATCCCTAAAGGTCATAGGGAGTCATAAAAGAGGAAAATATGCTTTGTTAAACTTTTTCCCCGATATTTTTCCCTGTGCCCCCCCCCCCCCCCCCCCCCGCTAACCTTATTGGTGTGGGGTGTTACCACAGCGATCTTTAGAGGATGATTGATAACAACAATAACAAGAGCTGGCGGGTGGCACGGCTCTGAAAAGAAAGTGCTCTATATTTGCTCCATCGCATATGAGCTACTGTGACTGAGACGATGGATGGAGAAATGAAATAAAAAAGGAGAGAGAGAGAGAAGAAAAATCTTTCTTTTTCAATTAGTGACACTCCTTCCTGCACCATAAGTGATATACAAATGTGGAAACAAAGTGAATTTTGCCTCACAGCACAAGTTGATTTCTTCAAAGTCAAGAGGGCGTCGGAGGACCTGGCGTGAAAACACGGGGGGAGGTGTGATTACAAGTTAATACAATGTCTTTCAGGTGATGTGACCAGGCCCCCAAGAAGTGCGGTGAATTTTGAAGCCAATTTGATATAGAGGCCAAACCATGTAACTACAACCTCCTTGTCCATCATGTAATGCCATGGGGCCCAAAAAGACCTTTTCCTGAAGAATTACATTTTTAATGAGATGTCTGTAAATCAGTCAATAAATTGTTCTGAGCAACACAACCTCCCATGAAATTACTTGTTTCAGTACCAGGATTTGATCCATTTGGTCTGATAACATTTCCAAAATCTAGAATAGTTGGAGGAATAAATCATTTTATCACAAGTTAGCAAAGCCTTAAATGGGAAGTAGCAGGCTTAGGCCCTGATCACACAAAAAGTGTCTTAGCAGCGAGAGGTGGCTTTTTGTAATTGTTTTTAATGAGAATGAAGCTTTTTGCTTGCTGTTTTTGAGTTGCTATGTGCCTCACGTTTCTGAGCTCTGGGCACCTGATGTTTCTGCCAGAGTGCTCTAAACTCCTTGAGTTGAAAAAACTTCAACTGAGAGCAGAAAAGTGCCTCCTCTTTTTCCCCATTGTTTTATCTGATGATTTGACAGCAGGCTGTGGTGGTCACAACAACAAGTTCACAGTTGGTAAACAATGGAGGAGAAACTGGTGGTAGCGGTTGTTGGATACTCTGAGCTATACGATGATGATAGACATCCTAAAATATGTCTGGAAATGGCCATCATGGAGGCGAAGCTCCTGGGCTAGTCCCGGTGATCAACCCTCTTTTTTAGGATCTCATGTCCCCACACAGATCTCCGTTTCCCTGTGGCCAACAAACTATTTGCTGAAACCTTCTCACCTTCAACCAGAGCTACAACAAGTACCCCCTGCCTGTCTATTTTAGGAGCTAGCTACTGTGAACGGTAGACAGGAAGGGTAGGGTAAAGGGGTGATGGAGTGGTCGCCTGGCAACAATAAAAAGATGCAGCAAGCATTTTTTATTTATTTTTTTACCAGTAGCATTTAATAAAAAAAACAAACCAAAAAAGGCAGTGTGGTGTGCCTCATGTTTTGCAACCTGCAAAACACTTTCTGTGTGATTGAGGCCTTAGCCCGTGGAAGTCCTGCTCTGGGGGCTACTTTCATAGGCATAGACCAGGCTGTGCCTCCAGCACTGTATCTAGTTCTCTCTGGGGGCGTGAGAAAATATTTATACTAGGGCTGGGACTTTAACGCATTCATTTCGATTAATTAATTACGGGAAAAATAACGCGTTAAAAAAAATAACGCATTTAATCGCACCTTTCTCAGTTCCCTAATTTCTGGCACACTGCTAATACTGATGCAAACACTTCAAGCCTACGGTATCAGCTCAATGCAAAACATGGTGCTGCGAGCACGGACACCAGAGCTAACGTTAGCTACGACAGTCCTGGTACAGGCAAACGGTCAGGCCGCATTTTCCTGACCAAACCCAACCGGAGTCCGAGACTGATTTTTAAGTGCGAACTCGACCCGAGCCCGATGCAGTTTGTTACCTGACATAGTTACTGTTACCATGGTTACAGCTTGCCTGTTTACCGTGATCACACATGGACAGTGTGTAAATGACCATCAAAAGGCTGCTGTTACTCACAATCAAACACGCCGCTCGCACAGCAGTGCAGCACACACACTTAGTTGGAACGGAACCTGTGTTGCGTTCAGGTGTTGTCATGTAAATAACAAATTCCAGCACTCGAACAGGCCATAGCACAACTCAGCAGCATGTCAAGTGGGCCAAACCTGAGCAACATTTCTGATTTGTTATCCACACTCTGGCCCACAAGAGACCAGATGATGAGGTTCAGAGCCAAAATAAGTAAGTCTACGTCTGACAAATTATCAAACACTTGAAAAATGAAAAGTGAAAAATAAACATTTTTGCTGTCTGAATTTATCTGAATTGAAAAACAGTGCTTACTGTGTCAAATATTGCTATTTGATAAAAATGTGATTAATCGCGATTAATTGATTACAAAGCCTCTAATTAATTAGATAATTTTTTTTTTATCGCATCCCACCACTAATTTATACACTTTTGTATTATTATATCATGTTTTGTGATACTGTATCAATTCTCAAAAACACTGTATCACTTTCAGGCCTCCACACCGGCAATAGCCATGGCCAGAAGCATTATGTTTTTAGGTCCCACTCTTGTAAACACAACATCTCAAAAATGTCTTTAGGGAATTTCTTCAAATTTGGCAAGCACTCGGAATTAAGGATGAAATGATTAGATTTTGGAGGTCATAGGTCAGAGGTCGTGTGACCTCATCTGTCTCATTCTTGTCAACGCGATATCTCATGAATGCCTTGAGGGACTTTTTTTTTTCAAATTTGGCACAAACTGATTAGATTTTTGTGGTCAAAGGTTAAAAGTCAAGGTCAGCATGACCTTACAATTTGGCACACTCTACTTTTAGTCAAAGATGAACTGATTGTAATTTGGTGGTCAAAAGTCAAGATTGTTGTGATCTTGTCTGTCTCATTTCGTGAATGTGATATCTCAAGAACTGAAGAGTTGAGAGTCCTGACAGCTTGATGTATGAAGCTGTCCCTCAGTCTGCTGGTCCTGGCCCGGAGACTGCAGTCTCCTCCCCGATGGCAGCAGGCTGAAGATGGTGTGTGATGGGTGGTTGGGGTCCCCAGCGATGCAGAGGGCTTTACAGGTGAGGTGTTATTGATGTCTTGGAGGGTGGGGAGAGGGGCACCGATGATCTTCTCAGCTGCTCTCATGATGCCCTGAAGGGTCCTGCGACAGGATGCCGTACAGGCGCCGTACCACACCGTGATGCAGCTGGTCAGGATGGTCTCAGTGATGCCCCTGTAGAATGTGCACATGATGGGCGCTGGGGCTCTGGCTCTTCGCAGCTTGCAGAGAAAGTAGAGGCGCTGGTGAGCCTTCTTGGCCAGAGAGATGGTGTTGAGGGTCCAGGAGAGGTTCTCCATGACATGGACACCCAGAAACCTTGTGCTGCTCACCCTCTCCACAGCAGCACTGTTGATGGTCAGAGGGGGATGCTGGGTGCTTGCTCTCCTGAAGTCCACAACAATCTCTTTTGTCTTCTCCACATTCAGGGAGAGATTGTTGTGACTGCACCACAAGGCCAGGCGGCTCACCTCGCTCCTGTAGTTTGTCTCATCATTGTTGCTGATGAGACCCACCACGGTCGTGTCATCCGCAACCTTCACGAAGAGGTTGGAGCTGTGCAACGGTGTGCAGGCATGGGTCAACAGCGTGAAGAGGAGGGGGCTCAGCACACATCCTTGGGGGGCCCCCCTGCTCAGGGTGATGGTGCTAGATGTGTTGTTGCCGACCCGTACTGCCTGTGGTCTCCCCGTCAGGAAGTCCAGCAGCCAGTTGCACAGCAAGGTGTTTAGGCCCAGCCGGTTCTTGTGAATGCGTTACCTCAAGAATGCCTTGAGGAAATTCTTTTCAAATTTGGTCAAAGGTCAAGGTTACTGTGACCTTGTGTGTCTTATTTCATGAATCAGATAACTCCTTGAGGGAATTTCCTGGAATTTGTTCTGCAAAAAACCTTTTTCTGGCCATTATTCAGTATCATATCTCAGGAACAGAGGGGGAGCCCACATGCTGCACGTAGGTTTTGTTTCTATGACAATATCCTGACACTAACATCAGCCAGGTAGCCAACATAATACAGTATTAACAGAGAGTTGACTACACAACCTCAAGCTTACAAAGTGAACGGTGATAGAAGCACAGCACTCACCAGCAACATCTTGTGTCTACCAGCTCATCTGCTCCCAAAAAAACAAGCTTTTCTGTCTTTGTTGTGATGGTAGACAGTAGCTTAGCTAGCGGCAGTGACATCACCAGCGCTTATTTGAAAAGTTCAGTGATTTTTATATTAAGGCGTTCGGTGGTACAACAAAGACAGAGCACTCTGAAAAAAGATGGTGAGTGTGGCGTATTTTCTGTTGCTCCTCATTGAGAACAACTGAAAAAAGATGCCTGCGCTGAGAGAAAAACGCTATGTGGACATAGTGTAGCCTTAATCGTATGCTGCAGGGAGTGACACAGTCAGAGCCCTGAGGCCAAACATTAAAGCTATAATCCAATTTTTTGGGAAACAGCGTTCTTTTCTTTCTGTCTGATTGGGGTGAGTAATAACAATTTTTCAGGAGAAGTGGTTTACAAACTGAGAAGATCGATATCAATTCAACCTGATTAATTTCCCATAAATGTGGCTATTTTGCTAACTTGCACTCATAAAATGATGACTCTTATTCAACAAAGTATATCAGGGTGAACTGTGTAGGCCTCCTACAGCCTCTAAAAAAATATGTTTACACGATCATATCAAACGCTTGTCTCTGAGTCTGACTGAACTTCATAACATCTAACACATGAAGAGACTATGAGCTCATTTACTACACAAGCTCATGTAGTGACAGTACAACACCTCAGAGGAGCCTAAGGCTTTTCCAGTGTTTGTAGATTTTAGCTCAGAAAAAGCACTGTGCCCATACCCTCAAAAACTCCCAGCGTCAGGCACATTCTGACACATTTATAGATGTGAGGCACTGACTTACTGGAGCTGAATGTTGCAAAGATATGCAGATTCATATTCCATCCAACAAGCTCTTAAATATGAAGGGGGGGGTGTCTGGATTTGCATAGATGTCCTTTCACCCTTTCATTCCCCATTCTATTTTATCATATACCTGTATGTCCTCTAACGAACCATCATGAATAAGAGATTTAATAAAAGTGAGAGGCTCTGAAGCCACTGTGGCACCCAGAGCAAATGAAAGGCAGTTTTAATAATAGCACATTAAGACCTCCTTCACACAGGAAACAGATGCAAGACAGAGCAAAATCTGAGACAAAGAAATATCTCTGAAAATGGCACTTTACTCTACAACTGATCAGGAGAAATTAAAGAGACAGTGAGAGAGGATGTGTTCAAAGCATTTCAATTCCTCTACAGTGTGTGCTTAAAACACACACACACACACACACACACACACACACACACACACACACACACACACACACACACACACACACAGGCTAGTTTGCACTAATTTGACCACTTGTGTTTTACACTCTCTCTCCCCCTCACACACACACACACACACACATACACACACACACACACACACACACACACACACACGCATAAACACACACACACACACACACACACACACACACACACACACACACACACACTGCAAGTTACATTGCTGTTGTCACTTAAGGTTGAGTTTATGAGGCAAATTCACAGTCACAAAATGTCTTATTTTATGTTATGAAGTCTATTGCCCAACATTATACAGCAATATATTTAAAATAAGTTAAAACTTAACTTATATAAGGGGAAGTTTCCCTTGAGACAAAGGAAGGAAGAATATGTTTGTGGGAAAATATTAAAATATCAAGCAATTAATAAAGTAAAGTAGGATTGATTCAGATACCCATGCTATTAAAATAATTTTGAATCGGTAGGTTTTTACCTCCCGGATAACAAAACAGGGCCATAATACATGAACATAAACAGAGCTGCACTGAAGGACACATTTACATACACATATGTTTGCCCACACACAAACATGCAGACTCACACACACACTGAGAAAGGAGTGAGTGAATGAGGTGTTGGAGAAGAAAGTGCTGATCATACAGTTAAAGGCATGAGAAACATAAAACACAAAACAAAAGCAATACATACTGGTAGTATAAAGCAGGGTTTATACTTCTGTGTCAAATTAACACCACACAGCGTAGGCTCTTTGTAGCTGTATTGCCTGCAAAGTAGCCTACGCCATAGCCAGACCTGCACCACCCCAGAAATGTAACTGCATGTCGCAGCAATGTGTCTCTCTCTTTTTTGTGAGCTGAAAACTTTTTCCCTAAATGAAAACAAAGGTTTTATCTACATTTACCTTACACATGAGAAACAATAAACTGTGATGACAATAAAGCCCGCACAAAATGGCATTTTATGTCTTGTGTGTGATTTATCCTGGAGGCTAATTTATACAATGTAAAATGTCTTGGCTTATGCTAATAACAACAGCATATTGTATTTGTGGGGAAACAAGTTCGGTATGAGACAGTTGTTTTGTCAGTGAACTCAGTGAGTTGTAATAGATTCATATTTTGTAATGACACCTTTGTTAAATGTTGCTGTTGTCCCTGGCTTCATGAGTAGAGGAAAACTCTGCTAGCTGCTAGGCTAATTTAAACAATGTAAAATGTCATAGGCCTATGCTAATAACATTAGCATGTTGTATTTGTGGGAAAACGTGTTTAGTATAAGACAGTTGTTTTGTCAGTGAACTTTGTGAGTTGTAATAGAGCTATATTTTGTAATGATACCTTTGTTAAATGTTGCTGTTGTCCCTGGCATAAATCTTAATGAGCTTCACTGGGCCCTATCATCAGGATGTACAGTAGGTGTGTGTGTGTGTGTGTGTGTGTGTGTGTGTGTGTGTGTGTGTGTGTGTGTGTGTGTGTGTGTGTGTGTGTGTGTGTGCGTGGGAGATGGTGGGTTGGGGGGCTTCCCTTCACTGCTAAGCAGAGATATATCACTTCATCAGCATGTATGAGTGCAAATGAGCAAGTGACTGCAGGGAGGATGGGGAGCAGGGGGACAATCAATTATTCAGCAGTGAACACTTTTCCCTTATTACTTAACTAAATTCTCAACATCCACACCGCCTCTTGTCCAATTCATCATCCTCCATCCACCTTCTGAGAAGGGCCCTTTCCACAGGCTACATGTTCCCAGTGTTCCCTCTCTCTTTCTCTTTCTCTCTCTCTCTCTCTCTCTCTCTCTCACACACACACACACACACGCACAAATGTAAGGTAGAGGCTTCTCCCCCAAAAAGTCGCCCATTAGCAATAATGTTAAAAAAACGTGGTTATACAATGACACCAATCCTGATCACTAACATGAACTAAAAGTGCTGAGATTGGGAATAATTCTGTATATATCTCTCAGTGGAAGCATGAGCTGCAAAGGGAGAAATAATGTTAATTAAAACATACTGCAACCATGGAGTACCACTGCAACTTGCAAAAATTATTTATGTATGAACTAGAGAACTTGGTTTGTTTCCAGCTCACAGTGAATAAAACCTCACTTTTAACGGTGTCACAGTAACAGTTTAACTTTGTACTTAATGCCAACAACAGCTGATGTCCGGAAGCTTCAAGTTCACAGCAAAAACATCAACATCTCTGTCTGATGAGCTGGGTGTTTAAAAGTAAAAGCACCAGTGGTTCTGCTTTGATTGATATTATTTCAGTTCATTTCATTTCAACACTTCCTTTTTTTAACTTTATTATTTATTAATGTTATAGCACATTTTTACAATTGTATACTCTCTTACTCTATACTTACTCCATTATATTACAGTAGCTACTTTATTGTTACTAGTGTATATAGTAGTTTATTATTTTAGTAGTCTATAGTAGTGTGGAGGAGATTTAAAAAAAAAAAAAAGAAATATTTATCATGTATTGTAATAAAGCCTAAAAAATATTATAATATTATTTACAAGTCATATCGCCTAGCCCTAGCTTATAGCCTGGTGCTGATTACACAACCTATCCCACAGTTTGCCTCCAGGTTACAGGATGTTACTTTTGGTGACATGTAAGAGAACATGCAGAGATTGTTCAGAGATGTTTGCAAGGTTGTTTCTTTTATACTTGCACAGATTTTGTTTACATGTTGTTGTATTTTTCCCCTTTTCCAAATCAAACCTACCACCTGATAGGAAGTGATTTAAACAAACACCTGGCTCCCAACCATGTTGGTAAGATGTGTGAGTAGTGGTAGTATGTTTAAGTGTTATCTTGTCTTTGCCTGAGATCAGCTGTGGTCACCATCAGCTGAGATAATCCTTTAGTTTCCATTTATGAACATGTCAAATATTGAACAACTGTGGAGTTAATTTTCAATTAAGTAATTGAAAAAATACAGAAAACAGAAAAGAAAAAATATATTACTCCTAATTGAGGAGCTAAGATGAAGAGATGACTGTCTAACAACAGATGAGCAGTGTGAATGGAGAGGTGAACATGTGCCAGCTGTTTTGATGATCTTTCAAAATGAGTGACCACTTTAACTAAAAGTCGTTTCCCACTCATCTATCATCTTCAAAATGGAATCCATCACATTGAGAAGGCAATAAATAGTCACCAACTAATTAACTCACTGCTTTCTTTTTTTTACCGCATGAAAAATGTTTTAAACACTGCATTTTGGTGCATTGTAGATTGTGTAGGACACAATTCAGAAATTGTAATCGTCAGACTTTTAATTTCCTGCATTGTGGTGAATTTTATGTACGAATTCATGGTGAAAATACATTTATCTATCTATCTATCTATCTATCTATCTGTAAAGCAAGAAACGTCTGTGTGTGTGTGTGTCTGTGGCTCGCATATTCAATTCAATTCAATTTTATTTATAAAGCCCAATATCACAAATCACAATTTGCCTCAGAGGGCTTTACAGCATACAACATCCCTCTGTCCTTTGGACCCTCACAGCGGCTAAGGAAAAACTCCCCAAAAAACCCCTTTAACGGGGAGAAAAAATGGTAGAAACCTCAGGAAGAGCGACTGAAGGAGGGATCCCTCTTCCAGGACGGACAGACGAGCAATAGATGTTGTACAGAACAGATCAATATAATGAATTAACAGTAATCCATATGACACAATGAGACATAAGGAGAAACAGATATTATATTAATAATATGATTATGTATGTGACAATAATGTTATGTGTATAATAGTCCAGGTATGACTAATAGTAGCAGCAGCAGTGGGAGGCATCAGGCAGGACCACGGCAGCAGCACAACACCACACACCATCCAGGCACAGCTGCGACACAAGTTAACCTGAGAGACAGTGGAGCACAAAGGCTCCGGAGAACAAGCCGAGTTAGTGACATGCAGTAGGCCCGGGTTAGAGAGATGCATTAACAGGACATGAATACTGGCAAGGGAGAGAGAGAGTGAGAAGGAGAGAAGGGGCTCGGTGTATTATAGAAGGTCCCCCGGCAGACTAGGCCTATGTCAGCCTAACTAGGGGCTGGTCCAAGACAAGCCTGAGCCAGCCCTAACTATAAGCTATATCAAAAAGGAAAGTCTTAAGTCTAGTCTTAAAAGTGGAGACGGTGTCTGCCTCCCGGACCGAAACAGGAAGCTGATTCCACAAAAGAGGAGCCTGATAGCTGAAGGCTCTGGCTCCTGTTCTACTTTTGGAGACTTTAGGGACCACGAGTAACCCTGCATTCTCAGAGCGCAGTGTTCTGGTGGGATAATAGGGCACTATGAGCTCTCTGAGATATGATGGAGCCTGATCATGTAGAGCTTTGTAGGTTAAGAGAAGGATCTTAAATTCAATTCTGGATTTTATAGGGAGCCAGTGCAGAGAAGCTAAAACAGGAGAAATATGATCTCGTTTCTTAGTTCCTGTCAGTACACGTGCCGCCGCGTTCTGGATTAGCTGGAGATTTTTCAGGCACTTATTAGAGCTACCTGATAATAGGGAATTACAGTAATCCAGCCTCGAGGTAACAAACGCATGGACCAATTTTTCTGCATCTTTTAGTGACAGGATAGGCCTAATTTTCGCAATATTACGCAGATGAAAAAATGCAGTCCGAGACGTTTGTTTTAAATGGGAGTTAAAAGACAAATCTTGATCAAATATTACGCCGAGGTTTCTTACGGTGGTGCTAGAGCCCAGAGCAATGCCATCCAGAGAAACTATGTCATCAGATAAAGAGTTTCTGAGCTGTTTGGGGCCAAGAACAATAACTTCAGTTTTGTCTGAATTTAACATCAGGAAATTGGTGCTCATCCAGGTCTTTATATCTTTAAGGCATTTCTGAAGTTTAGTTAATTGATCCGTTTCTTCTGGCTTTATCGATAAATACAACTGTGTATCATCCGCATAGCAATGGAAATTTATAGAGTGATTTCTAATGATGTTACCTAAGGGAAGCATATATAGCGTGAATAGAATTGGGCCGAGCACTGAACCTTGAGGTACTCCAAAACAAACTTTAGTACGTGAAGATGATTCATTATGAACGTGAACAAACTGAAAGCGATCGGATAAATAAGATTTAAACCAGCTTAGTGCAGAACCTTTAAGGCCAATTGAATGTTCCAGTCTCTGTAGCAGAATTTGATGGTCAATTGTGTCAAATGCGGCACTAAGATCTAGTAAAACAAGTACAGAGACGAGTCCTTGGTCTGAAGCAATCAGAAGATCATTTGTAATTTTAACTAGTGCTGTCTCGGTGCTATGATGCACTCTAAATCCTGACTGAAATTCCTCAAATAAATTATTATCATGGAGAAAGTCACACAGCTGGTCTGCGACTACTTTCTCAAGGATCTTTGAGAGAAAGGGAAGGTTGGATATTGGTCTATAGTTGGCTAACACCTCTGGATCCAATGTGGGCTTTTTTAACAGAGGTTTAATTACAGCTACCTTAAAAGACTGTGGTACATAGCCCGTTAATAAAGATATATTGATCATGTCTAATATGCAAGTGTTAACTAAAGGTAAGACTTCCTTAAGTAGCCTAGTTGGGATGGGGTCCAATAGACACGTTGATGACTTGGATGAAGAAATGATCGAGGTCAATTGTTGAATAGAAATCAGGGAGAAGCAATCTAAATACGTATCAGCACTTATAGCTGTATCTGAAGGCAGATTAGTACTGTTAGACGGCAGGAGGTCATGAATTTTGTCTCTAATAGTTACAATTTTGTCATTAAAAAAGCTCATAAAATCATTACTGCTAAGGGCTAAAGGAATACAAGGCTCAATAGAGCTGTGACTCTCTGTCAGCCTGGCTACAGTGCTGAAAAGAAACCTGGGGTTGTTCTTATTTTCTTCAATTAATGACGAGTAATAGTTTGCTCTGGCATTGCGGAGGGCTCTCCTGTATGTTTTTAGGCTATCTAACCAGATTAAACGAGAATCTTTAATGTTGCCTCGGTGTGTTTAATGTTGCCTCGGTGTGTCAGTATGCCAAAACTATGTCGGACTCCGTAGTTTTCTCTGGACCCCTGCCAAATCTGACCACTGATGATATGTTTAGCCGCATGTCATCATTTAATCGCTGGCTGTCCAGGTGGTGTCCAGCAAACGATGTGGGCTTCGTTAATAATTGGAAAACCTTCTGGGGAAAACCTGGTCTTATTAGGAGAGATGGCATTCATCCCACTTTGGATGGAGCCGCTCTCATATCTAGAAACCTGGACAAGTTTATTAGTGATCTAAAACCGTGACAACACAGAGTTGAGACCAGGAATCAGAGTCGCAGTGTAAAATGCTTCTCTGAGCTTCTAGAGCAGTCACCCACCCATAGTGTCATACCAACGGTGTCTGTCCCCCGACCTCCTAAATTATTTAAATATAAAGTTAAACATAGAGGAGTTGTACATAATAACCTGATTAAAATTAAAACCTCTTCTGTGACAGAAAGACAAAACAGGAGAATTAAATGTGGACTGTTAAATGTCAGATCGTTATCTTCCAAAGCAGTGTTAGTAAACGAATTAATATCAGATAATCATATTGATTTACTCAGCCTCACCGAAACCTGGCTGTGTCACGATGAATATGTTAGTCTAAATGAATCCACTCCTCCCAGTCATAATAATACCCACGTTCCTCGAGGCAGCGGCCGAGGAGGAGGAGTTGCAGCCATTTTTAACTCTAGTCTATTAATCAGTGCTAAACCTAAACTAGATTATAAATCCTTTGAAAGCCTTGTCCTTAGTCTTTTACATCCGACCTGGAAAACCTCGCAGCCTCTTCTATTTGTCATAGTGTACCGTGCTCCTGGCCCGTATTCAGAATTCTTATCTGAATTCTCCGAGTTTTTATCCAGTTTAGTCCTGAAATCAGATAAAGTTATTATTGTAGGCGATTTCAATATTCACGTAGACGTTGATAATGACTCCCTCGCTACTGCGTTTATCACTTTACTAGACTCCATTGGCTTCACTCAAAGTGTACATAAGCCCACTCACCGTTTTAACCACACCCTCGATCTAGTTCTGGCGTATGGAATTGAGATTAATAACTTAATGGTCTTTCCAGAGAATCCCTCTCTATCAGACCATTACTTGATAACTTTTGATTTCTGTCTACTTGACTACGCGCCACTCAGTAACAGTTACTATACTAGGTGTTTATCAGATAGTGCGGTAGCAAAATTTAAGGAAGTGATTCCGTCGGCGTTAAATTTAATACCCTCTGTAAGTGAGGTTTCCCGTACTGACTTTAAAGTCTCCCAAATTGATCATCTCGTCGACAGCGCTGCAGGCTCACTGCGAACAATTCTTGACTCCGTAGCACCTCTTAAAAAGAAGTTCGCAAAGCAAAGAAAGTTTGCTCCCTGGTATAACTCCCAAACTAGAAAATTAAAGCAAATGTCGCGAAAATTTGAAAGGAATTGGTGATTAACCAAACTGGAAGATTCTCGTTTAATCTGGTTAGACAGTCTAAAAACATATAGGAGAGCCCTCCGCAATGCCAGAGCAAACTATTACTCGTCATTAATTGAAGAAAATAAGAACAACCCAGGTTTCTTTTCAGCACTGTAGCCAGGCTGACAGAGAGTCACAGCTCTATTGAGCCTTGTATTCCTTTAGCCCTTAGCAGTAATGATTTTATGAGCTTTTTTAATGACAAAATTGTAACTATTAGAGACAAAATTCATGACCTCCTGCCGTCTAACAGTACTAATCTGCCTTCAGATACAGCTATAAGTGCTGATACGTATTTAGATTGCTTCTCCCTGATTTCTATTCAACAATTGACCTCGATCATTTCTTCATCCAAGTCATCAACGTGTCTATTGGACCCCATCCCAACTAGGCTACTTAAGGAAGTCTTACCTTTAGTTAACACTTGCATATTAGACATGATCAATATATCTTTATTAACGGGCTATGTACCACAGTCTTTTAAGGTAGCTGTAATTAAACCTCTGTTAAAAAAGCCCACATTGGATCCAGAGGTGTTAGCCAACTATAGACCAATATCCAACCTTCCCTTTCTCTCAAAGATCCTTGAGAAAGTAGTCGCAGACCAGCTGTGTGACTTTCTCCATGATAATAATTTATTTGAGGAATTTCAGTCAGGATTTAGAGTGCATCATAGCACCGAGACAGCACTAGTTAAAATTACAAATGATCTTCTGATTGCTTCAGACCAAGGACTCGTCTCTGTACTCGTTTTACTAGATCTTAGTGCCGCATTTGACACAATTGACCATCAAATTCTGCTACAGAGACTGGAACATTCAATTGGCCTTAAAGGTTCTGCACTAAGCTGGTTTAAATCTTATTTATCCGATCGCTTTCAGTTTGTTCACGTTCATAATGAATCATCTTCACGTACTAAAGTTTGTTTTGGAGTACCTCAAGGTTCAGTGCTCGGCCCAATTCTATTCACGCTATATATGCTTCCCTTAGGTAACATCATTAGAAATCACTCTATAAATTTCCACTGCTATGCGGATGATACACAGTTGTATTTATCGATAAAGCCAGAAGAAACGGATCAATTAACTAAACTTCAGAAATGCCTTAAAGATATAAAGACCTGGATGAGCACCAATTTCCTGATGTTAAATTCAGACAAAACTGAAGTTATTGTTCTTGGCCCCAAACAGCTCAGAAACTCTTTATCTGATGACATAGTTTCTCTGGATGGCATTGCTCTGGGCTCTAGCACCACCGTAAGAAACCTCGGCGTAATATTTGATCAAGATTTGTCTTTTAACTCCCATTTAAAACAAACGTCTCGGACTGCATTTTTTCATCTGCGTAATATTGCGAAAATTAGGCCTATCCTGTCACTAAAAGATGCAGAAAAATTGGTCCATGCGTTTGTTACCTCGAGGCTGGATTACTGTAATTCCCTATTATCAGGTAGCTCTAATAAGTGCCTGAAAAATCTCCAGCTAATCCAGAACGCGGCGGCACGTGTACTGACAGGAACTAAGAAACGAGATCATATTTCTCCTGTTTTAGCTTCTCTGCACTGGCTCCCTATAAAATCCAGAATTGAATTTAAGATCCTTCTCTTAACTTACAAAGCTCTACATGATCAGGCTCCATCATATCTCAGAGAGCTCATAGTGCCCTATTATCCCACCAGAACACTGCGCTCTGAGAATGCAGGGTTACTCGTGGTCCCTAAAGTCTCCAAAAGTAGAACAGGAGCCAGAGCCTTCAGCTATCAGGCTCCTCTTTTGTGGAATCAGCTTCCTGTTTCGGTCCGGGAGGCAGACACCGTCTCCACTTTTAAGACTAGACTTAAGACTTTCCTTTTTGATATAGCTTATAGTTAGGGCTGGCTCAGGCTTGTCTTGGACCAGCCCCTAGTTAGGCTGACATAGGCCTAGTCTGCCGGGGGACCTTCTATAATACACCGAGCCCCTTCTCTCCTTCTCTCTCTCCCTTGCTAGTATTCATGTCCTGTTAATGCATCTCTCTAACCCGGGCCTACTGCATGTCACTAACTCGGCTTGTTCTCTGGAGCCTTTGTGCTCCACTGTCTCTCAGGTTAACTTGTGTCGCAGCTGTGCCTGGATGGTGTGTGGTGTTGTGCTGCTGCCGTGGTCCTGCCTGATGCCTCCCACTGCTGCTGCTACTATTAGTCATACCTGGACTATTATACACATAACATTATTGTCACATACATATATAATCTTATTATTAATATAATATCTGTTTCTCCTTATGTCTCATTGTGTCATATGGATTACTGTTAATTCATTATATTGATCTGTTCTGTACAACATCTATTGCTCGTCTGTCCGTCCTGGAAGAGGGATCCCTCCTTCAGTCGCTCTTCCTGAGGTTTCTACCATTTTTTCTCCCCGTTAAAGGGGTTTTTTTGGGGAGTTTTTCCTTAGCCGCTGTGAGGGTCCAAAGGACAGAGGGATGTTGTATGCTGTAAAGCCCTCTGAGGCAAATTGTGATTTGTGATATTGGGCTTTATAAATAAAATTGATTGATTGAATTGAATCTTCCAGTTTGGTTAATCGCCAATTCCTTTCAAATTTTCGCGACATTTGCTTTAATTTTCTAGTTTGGGAGTTATACCAGGGAGCAAACTTTCTTTGCTTTGCGAACTTCTTTTTAAGAGGTGCTACGGAGTCAAGAATTGTTCGCAGTGAGCCTGCAGTGCTGTCAACGAGATGATCAATTTGGGAGACTTTAAAGTCAGTACGGGAAACCTCACTTACAGAGGGTATTAAATTTAACGCCGACGGAATCACTTCCTTAAATTTTGCTACCGCACTATCTGATAAACACCTAGTATAGTAACTGTTACTGAGTGGCGCGTAGTCAAGTAGACAGAAATCAAAAGTTATCAAGTAATGGTCTGATAGAGAGGGATTCTCTGGAAAGACCATTAAGTTATTAATCTCAATTCCATACGCCAGAACTAGATCGAGGGTGTGGTTAAAACGGTGAGTGGGCTTATGTACACTTTGAGTGAAGCCAATGGAGTCTAGTAAAGTGATAAACGCAGTAGCGAGGGAGTCATTATCAACGTCTACGTGAATATTGAAATCGCCTACAATAATAACTTTATCTGATTTAAGGACTAAACTGGATAAAAACTCGGAGAATTCAGATAAGAATTCTGAATACGGGCCAGGAGCACGGTACACTATAACAAATAGAAGAGGCTGCGAGGTTTTCCAGGTCGGATGTAAAAGACTAAGGACAAGGCTTTCAAAGGATTTATAATCTAGTTTAGGTTTAGCACTGATTAATAGACTAGAGTTAAAAATGGCTGCAACTCCTCCTCCTCGGCCGCTGCCTCGAGGAACGTGGGTATTATTATGACTGGGAGGAGTGGATTCATTTAGACTTACATATTCATCGTGACACAGCCAGGTTTCGGTGAGGCTGAGTAAATCAATATGATTATCTGATATTAATTCGTTTACTAACACTGCTTTGGAAGATAACGATCTGACATTTAACAGTCCACATTTAATTCTCCTGTTTTGTCTTTCTGTCACAGAAGAGGTTTTAATTTTAATCAGGTTATTATGTACAACTCCTCTATGTTTAACTTTATATTTAAATAATTTAGGAGGTCGGGGGACAGACACCGTTGGTATGACACTATGGGTGGGTGACTGCTCTAGAAGCTCAGAGAAGCGTTTTACACTGCGACTCTGATTCCTGGTCTCAACTCTGTGTTGTCACGGTTTTAGATCACTAATAAACTTGTCCAGGTTTCTAGATATGAGAGCGGCTCCATCCAAAGTGGGATGAATGCCATCTCTCCTAATAAGACCAGGTTTTCCCCAAAAGGTTTTCCAATTATTAACGAAGCCCACATCGTTTGCTGGACACCACCTCGACAGCCAGCGATTAAATGATGACATGCGGCTAAACATATCATCAGTGGTCAGATTGGGCAGGGGTCCAGAGAAAACTACGGAGTCCGACATAGTTTTGGCATACTGACACACCGAGGCAACATTAATTTTAGTGACCTCCGATTGGCGTAACCGGGTGTCATTAACGCCGACGTGAATAACAATCTTACTGAATCTACGTTTAGCCTTAGCCAGCAGTTTTAAATTTGACTCAATGTCGCCCGCTCTGGCCCCAGGGATACATTTGACTATGGTCGCTGGTGTCGCTAACTTCACGTTTCTCAAAATGGAGCTGCCAATTACCAGAGTTTTCTCCTCAGCGGGTGTGTCGCTGAGTGGGGAAAAACGGTTAGAAACGTGAACGGGTTGGTGGTGAGCCGTGGACTTCGGCCTGGTACTACGCTTCCCTCGGACAGTCACCCAGCCTCCTGGCTGCACAGGAGTTACCGGAGAACCGCTAGCAGAGGCTATGATAAGTGGCTCCGCGCCGGCTACAGGGGACGGGCTAACTACCGCAGCTAAAGTTTGACTCTCCATGGTGCGGAGCCGAGCTTCTAATTGACTAAGCCTCGCCTCCAACGCAGAAAATAAACTACATTTCTCACATGTACCATTATCGCTAAAGGAGGCAGAGGAGTAACTAAACATGTGGCACACCGAGCAAGAGAGTGCAGGAGAGGAAGCCATCGCTAGGTGCTAAGCTAAGGTAGCTAACAAGGCCGAGGGTGTGTGAGCAAGCAAAGATGAATAAGACAGTCGTTTAAAGAAGCAGAGTGATTAACACTACAACTAGTGAGGTTTAAGGAGTGAAGTGGATGTTTAACAGCTAAAGTGAGGAGAAAAAGCAGAAAAGTAGCTGGTGAGAGATCGCTGCAGCAGCTGAGAGACACCAACACAGAAACACCGGAAATGACACAACACGCTTACCGCAGTACGTCAGGTACGTCCATCAAAAACAGTGCAGGACTGCATATCTCTCTGACTGTTTGTCTGATCAACCTGAGCTTTCGGATATGGCTTGCGCATGGCACGATGGTGTGCATCTTTCATTTTTCTAAGTTTTTTGGATTAATATTCACAACATTATCATTAAAAGTTAAAATCCCATAGACATCCGTGTAACCAATCTAGCCTATCGCGCTCTCGCTCACAGCTGTAGCCATGCCTCACGGAATAAAAGATCAAAGTATCCTAATGCTATACCCCTCTGGGTCACCCAAAACTTTGCACAGGCTTACCCTGGATGTCCACTGGATCTGTCACGTGCGCGATTCAGCCACGGCGGGGGTGCCAGAGCTAATCGCAGCCATTCGAGTCAATTTAAACTGCTCCACCAGAAGCGGCTCGGCGTTCCGCTCCGCTAAAAATATGCGCCGGGTCTATTTTTGACGGACGCTGCGCGACGTCACGTCAATTTCCACAGACCAAATGAGTCAAACAGGAAGTCAGGCGCAGAAAAGACGAGAGTATTCCGTCAATTTTCAAAATAAAAACACCCATGAAAACTCCAGAGCGTATTTCACATAGCTACAACAACATGACGTCAAAGTTTGTGGCCCCCGGCAGGTAGACAAATCTTTGATCATCTCGCGATCTGTCAATTCCAGCTGCTGACGTGCGCGCCGCTATAGATACGCTTCCAGTGGACATTGATGCCCGGCACAGGATGGAGGAGTCCGTGCCACGGCTGGACCACGCAGGCGACAGATCCAATGTACACCCGGGGTTATGGCATTCCCTTTCGTCCCTCCCCCATATAGGAATAGATGAAGTGGTGCAATTTGCATTAACATGACATGTTTCAGTAATCTCATCGGTAAGTAGTATTTTTTAAGTTTCACCACGCTGTTCTCATCAGCTCATCGTGTTTGCTGACATGGCTACAACATGGTTAGATTGTCTAAAACATTGCCTAAACTTCCCATACCAAAGTATGGCTAGGTCGGAAACGTTTGTTTTTCCTTTCAGGCGTGCAGGGTTACGTGCTTGCTAGCTACCATTTCAAGATTGTTCGCCTACGGAAAGCTAGGAAACCTAATGATGTTGCATGTCTCTCCATATCTCAATGTACGTTCATGTCTTACCCAATGTACAGTTTCTCTATTAACACTATGTAAGAGTATGTACACCTCTTTGTACATCCAACCATCGAACACAGCCTCATTTGGCCATACATGAAAAATCTACTTAAGCTTCCACTTTTCTATAGAAATAATACTTCCTATAGAGTAAAATAACATGCAGTAAGGCTCTCAGCATTCTGTATTGCTTTCAGATATTTACTCTCCTGTAGATCAACTTTTGTCATTAATGTTATCTCTGCTGAGTTAGTACTCATGTAGGCATGACTTACTTTTCAGTCCTCTTTTGTGTCTTTGTTTGGGGATGTTATCCCCCTAAATATGCATGCACCACCTTTTAAGATTTGTGCTCATGTTCAAAACTTCAAGAACATTCAAAACATATCACACATATCTGTGTACTCTGAGAGGGTCACAAAATGTGATTTTTTGAGGAAAAGTCACAATCATGTACAAGAATAATAATAATTTAATAATAATAAATTCAACATTTTAGGTAAAAATCTACCTGCCCCTCAGTCTGCTGTGCACACAGAACCTGTTTGAGACTCTGAGACAAAATTTAGAAGTGGCTGTGTGTTGCTCTTTATTGATCAGAATCAGAATCATAAATATTTTATTGATACCCAGTGGCGTTACAGGTGCTACTTACAAGTGTAGAAAGATGTATCGTATAGTGCAATTAGAAGTGAAAATATAAGAAAATATAACAAGATTAATTACAAAAAATATACATAGTAACCGGCGATACAGAATGGAAATAAGAAAAATTAAGGATTATGTACATAATGTGCCTTGTGGTACAATTATATTTATATAGCAGTGTAAAAAGAAATGTTGTATGACGGTAGAGTTATTGCATAAGTTATGCTTTTTTCTTGTATTGATTATGTCTTTTCCTCAAAAAGGTGGAAAACCAAAACTAACTGAAAACTCCTCTGATTATGCATAAACCTCACCATCATGTGGCTTCTTGTCCACACGAATGTTAACTTCAGCACCTCTAGTTAAGTGCAGCTCACAGCCAATTCCCTCAGCTTTTCAGTGAGAACAACCTGGTCTTACTCTGAAGTCATCAAATACAAGCACCTAGTCAGTGACTTCCAGCATTAGACAAAAATAGAAAATGCCTTTCTTTCAGGTCAGCATTATACATGGCTGGTTGCCATTACTGTTTAATGGTGCCTGGCGGTGTCTAGGGGAAACATGGTAGGACAACAACAAAAGTTGGCAGCAAAAGTCAGAGTAGGGCAGGTGGGAGGGGTGTTGGATGGGTCCATCAACCATGTGCTTTTGTTGTTTGAGGACAGAAACATCAATTCACATTGTTGTACTGATGCAGTGCTTTTATTTTGAAAGAGACTGTATGCAAACACTACATTTCCTGTGAAAATTAAAGTGTATTTTAAAAACGATGGATGTCACAGGCTAAAGTTGACACTTTTAGTGTTTACGATCAGTGGACCACCCACTCTACCTCTGAGCCACGGCCACCCAAATATTGAGACATGCATCTATAGTCTTACAGCTGTCTTAGCACAGTGTGTGTGATAATTTGTCTAACATTCCCTGTACATTCAAATTGAAGTTATTTAAACTGGACCTGTCCAAGGGTGTACCCTGCCTGTCGCCCAATGTCAGCTGGGATAGGCTCCAGCCCCCCCCCCACCCCGACCCTTAATAGGATAAGCGATTATGACAATGGATGGATGGATATTCTTTTATATCCTCCGTCATGAAGAAATAGCATTCTTTTCTAGCTTGATGCTAATGGCAGTACTTACGGGGTTGCTAAAGTGCCTCTGCTGTTTCATGCCAGCAGTTTTCCTTTTTTTACTCTGTATGTTAACATCCTTGGACGAAATATCAAAAAGGCTGGGGTGTTGTTGCCGTACAGTTGTCCACAGCAGCAGATCACTCTGTGTTCCTATTGGTCAAAGTGATGGCTGTGATGGGAGAAATCATGGAAGACAAAAGGAAACATACTATAGACTTTCCGTCAGGACGTTGTGAGGCAGTACATCAGTTGTCATCTACTATGACACACTATGTGAGATAAAACAATGGATTATTGCATATGACACTCATTGTCATTCACAATCCGAGCCAACACAGTACGACGGCAGCGTCAGGCCATAATCTTGCTGACATTGTGTAGTCTGAACCCCGTATTACACTGTTTAATTCTCTGCATCTTCGAACGGTCCAAATGGGAGCGCAGTTTGAGCTGTAGCTGTTCCTCTCGGGTCAAAAGTCAAGCATTGGTAATGCAAATATCAGCTAGTGACTGGTGCTGCTTATTCAGTACACAAAGTGTGCTGTACACACACACACACACAGTGGACTCTTTAATGCATAGGTAGATTGTCTTTGATGCATCAAAGCTCCTGAGCTAAAATACACCTCCTGTTTAAGACACACACACACACTTTCATACACACACAGACTGTGAAACCTCTCTGTGTTTGGTGTCTTCCTGTCATTGCATCTCAGTAACATTTGTCAGCCCTTAAGCTCACTGATGTGGAAAATTGACTTTAGTTTTATGGGTTGACAAATTTGAAAAAAAAAACAAACAAACAAACAAACAAAAAACGTCCAGCTTCACATGATTAAACTAGCTGGGGGTTGATAGGGATAGGAGGGCAAAAGACACAGAACATGAATGGTTAGAGGATGGGAGAGAGAGAGAGAGAGATGATGGGAGAGAGAGAGAGAGAGATGACTTGAAAAAAAAAAAAAAAAGAAGAAATCAACACTGACTAATGGTAGGACAAAAAATGACCAGCACAAGCACTCGAGTCTGCTTTAACCACACTGAGCCAATATGCTGCCTTTTAAGTTTCTAGGGTGCTTCGGGTGGTTGCCAGAGCACCGTTAAGGGGTCGCTAATACCTCATTACAAGAGTTCATTCATATGGGGAATGTTTAATTATCATACTCACTCTCTCTCAAAATTTTCACAATCTGGTCAACAACTATCTACATTTCAGTCTCAAAATATTTATATGATAACACTTAAAATAACTGACCTATACTGGTGTATGTGCTCAAGCTGACAGAGTTAAAGCCCCTTGTTGGCCAAATCCCTGAGAAAGTAAACATGGCCCTCTGCAACTTCATGTCCTCAACCTCCTCCAGCATCCAACAATATATGTCTCCACTGCATCAAACTCTGACTCCACCCATGTGAAATGTTGATCATCAATTGTTGTAATGGCTTTGGCAATATTGTTCTTTTCAGTTTTATTGATGATTATTATATGTTTAAATTATCTGTTATATATATATGTATAGATTTTTTTTTCTTTCCATACATTTATTATTGTAAATTTGTAATGGCTTTGGCAATATTGTTAATCTACAATCATGCCAATAAAGCTTATTAAATTGAAATTGAAATTGAGAGAGAGAGAGAGAGAGAGAGAGAGAGAGAGAGACGCTTCAGGCAAAACTAACCCTAACACACACACACACATATACACACACACACACACACACACACACACACACACACACACACACACACACACACAGTCTACATTACTCTACAGTAGCAGTTTTATAGCTGTAGTTGCTTTCATGGCAAACTAATATTACAATAAAAGTATTATGCATTTTACTTCATTTTCCTTTCAACTTTCAGCTTTCAACAATTCGAAATCAATCTTCTTTAACTCACTCCATATATGAATTCACCACATGAAAATGCTGTTTCAGGCTGACACGCAGACAGTTGCAAAACATTATACTGATCTTATGTCACGCAACTATGATAAACTGAGTATTGAGTAGCCACAACAGAACTGTTACTATATGATAAATTAAAACTAAGCTCCACTTGGATAAAGTCACCTGGCATAAATACAATACTAACCCCATAATTATATTATCAGTTACTGTAGGAATATTTTCAAATATTAACATAGTAACATCAGACCACAGAACAAGGCTATTTAATTACAAATTCAATTGGGTCAGATTTTAAAGACAGAAAAGGTCAATGGATCAGACATTTCCAGCAGTGACTGACAAACTTTTTTTTTTTTTTTGGCTTAATGACTCATTTTAAACAAACGCAAACTAATGTAGTAAATGTATTAATGTTTATTGTTTCACATTTTAAATTTAAAAAGTAGTTTCAGTCACATACCTGACCGAGGAACAACACATGATGTAGTCACAGAATAAGAAAGAGCATTCAGTGCACAGAGGCATAACAAGTGGCATTTACAGTAACCAATAACACACTCTCTCTCTCTCTCTCTCTCTCTCTCTCTCTCTCTCTCCCTCCCCCCTTCTCACACACACATACACATGCCCACACCTCACTTCCTCGCTTCCAACAAGTGTTATGGAAAATACATAGGACATAGTTTTATACAGTCATGTTAACAACAGCAAAGTCACTGTATAAACTCAATAATATCTGACTGAAAACAAATCTAGCATGTCAACAAAATTAATATTACTCCTGACATCACAATATTGAGTGAAAAAAGTAACATTATCTATCAGTATCAATTATTCAGCCTGCTTTGAGGACACTCACTGTCTGCAGGTCGGCTACCTCAACGACATTTTATGTTAAACAGTTGGACTACATACAGACAGCTTTCATTTTAGTTTGTTTTTAACTATTTGCAATTAGCCCTATTGGCGTGCTACGCTTGTGTAAACTGCGATTGTAAACCATAACAGAATGAGTGGTGAATGAGAGACTGTGGACAGAGCAGATTGAAAGATGGCTTTCTACGTGCTGAACACATGTATTGATAAAGTATTGGCTTTTTACTGACAAAGGTTTAATTGCACTTACTTACAGTAACAAGCGTAGTTGTCGTCAACTAGAGTAATCTTGAAGTTATATCCCCTGCATCTGCAACACGGCCTCTCCATTGTTGTCTGACTTTACTCTGTCGTGTTTGCGTGCGTCTGTGTGTGTGTGTGTGTGTGTGTGTGTGTGTGTGTGTGTGTGTGTGTGTGTGTGCATGTGTGAGGGGGAGGTCAGCCCCAACATGCAGAGAACAGGAGAGAGGCTGCAGCATGACAATATATGACACCAAAACTTTAAAAAGTAACAATAAAAGAGCCGATAGCGCCAGAGCATATTAATACTACGGTCTTGATGAATTTTGCTCCGGACCTGTTTAATACCGGGTCTTGGTACCCAACCCTAGCCATGCTACTCAGAGGTTCATGACATCAGTCGCTGAGACAGTGCTTTTATTTAGCTCCACCCATTCATTCTTTTACATACATCTGCCTGTACAATGCCACACCACCAGGAGATTACACACCTATCACAAAGGCTGTCTTCCGGGTAGAAGAAGGGTGTGTGTGTGATTGCTGTAATGTGTGTGTAAAAGTATTTTACACACTGTAACATAACTAGATTTCTCTTCTTAGACCTCTCTGGCTCACCTTTCTCATCAAACTTTGTAGAACCCAAATAAATTCTTCTTGTTCTCCCAATGTCATTTTGAGGAAATGTGTGTAAAATCATGCACCAAACATAACATTAAAATATACTAAAATATTTCCATTTGCTGAGACAGTGCCATAAAACAAACATCACATCACGTAGCATCCATTAAGGAGCTGTAACAAGCTGACAGAGGACACAAATCAGTGTGAAAGGAGAGGAATTAAACAACCTTAAAGCAGCATGAAGGGGAGGCCTGGCTGGGATTATAGAACATGTCTGTGCTGGTGTGTGCTGCGGTATCCCTGTATTCTATTTGAAAGTGGTGTCAATGATGAGTGTGTGTAGGAAGCTTCTGGGATGTCACTGAACTGGATGAAGTTGTGGAGTGGGGAGGGCACAGTGAGCTGCTGGACAACATTGCTGCTGGACAACATTGCTCCTCAATACTTAACTTTCATGGACTCTAACAACGAGTGTTTTGACTCTGCTAACAACAGCTGGCATGAACTCAAAAACAGTCTCTAATTCACCCAGCACGAAGTCGACATATTAAAGAACAACACCTCCAAGCTCACAGGCGACAACAAACGACTTGAAAAAAACCTGAGAGTGGTCTGCGACAGATCCATGAGTGATCAACTGACTACCTCGACAACCAGTCCAGACATAATAACCCGGTCTTCAGCAGCATTGAGGAGTCCCTTAAAGAGTCCTGGACCATTTCAGAAAAAAATGTGCGCTCCATCATCTCCACCAACCTGGATGCCAACTCAATGGCCATTGATAGAGCACACCGTACAGGCAAGCCAAACGGCAACGACAAGAGACACTGACCCATCCTAGTTAAGTTTCTTAACTACAAGGAAAGAGCTACTGTTCTCGAGAATGCAAAAACGCTAAGAGGCACTGACATTCACATAAATGAGGATTTCTCTGCCCACGTACGTCATCAAAGAAAGGTTAAGGAGGCCTTATTGCCTACTTGAAATTCAACCAGCTGGTCACCTACTCCCCGCGGAAAAGAAGAGGACAGTCCATTCACAGCCCAATCAGCCCTGACAGACCCAAGGCTGCCAGTCCTCCTGCAACGTTAAGCCCAAAGTGAGGATGCTCAGGTCTTAGAGGTGGTAAGACCACCTTGTTTTATTCTGACAAATCATGCCAGCTGGCACAATAGTAAACAATATCTGTCCTTAATGTCAGAAAAATGTAAAATCTTAAACTGTTAACTGCAGTGTGTGTAAATCCAATTTTCATTTAAAGTGCTCGCCTATTCTATTCAAACCTAATTCTAAACTATGGGTATCATGGACTTGTGATTATTGTATAGCCCTGTTTCAATTTTCTAATCTCGAAGATATTAGTTTTCTTTCACCTGAATATGTATCCAATATTACTTGTTTTCAAATTATGGTTTTCAATCCATTTGATCTCAACATGGTGGTAAATACCGGTCTTAGTGATGTGGACCCTGATTCAAACAGTATGTGTGTAATGAAGGAGCCCTGTAGATATTACAATGAAAAACATTTTGAACACTTGATAAGATCTCTTCCATCTGATACTTCCCTGTTTTCTGCCTTCCATCTCAACACCCACAGTCTCTCAAAAATTTTGACCACCTCACTTATATCCTAACATTCCTGACCTATAACTTCTCAGTCAGTCAGTCATTGCTCTAACTGAAACTTGGCTCTCTGAAAACCCAAAAAGTCTTCATGAACTCCCCCTATATAACTCTCTTCATTCTACCAGAGAAAAGAAAAGTGGTGGAGGATTATTATTATTCGTTAGAAATCATTATGACTATGTGCAGAGAGCAGACCTGTCAGTAAACTCAAAGAGTGCAGCCACAGAGTATATTTCTTTTTATTTAACCTTGCCCAATAATGGCCGAAAGGTTATTGTTGGCGGTGTCTATCTTCAGCTGGATACAGATCTTAACAACTTTAATGATTCAATGGCAATAATCTAGATCAAATAACTAAAGAAGGCAAAATATGCTATATTCTTGGTGACTATAATACTAACCTTTTCAAAAGTGAAACATACTCACCAGCTAAGGATTTTCTAAGGGTCCTATACTCTAATTACTTTTACCCTATTATTCATAAACCCACTAGAGTTACTGCCAGATCTGCTACATTAATAGAGAATATCAGTTCAGTTCAGTTTCAGTGGGAGAAATTTGGTTTAGAGGCAGGGTACGGCTGCATACAACCAACAGAGACATACAGTACATGACAAAAATAACAGATATATAATAATATACTGTCAATCTGTCTGAATAAAGTGCTATACTCTGGCATTTTACATTCAGACGTCACTGACCATTTTCCACTCTTCCAATTTACCTTGCTTGATAACGATAAGAACACTCAGACCAAAGCTAAAGTAACTTACCATAAATTTAATGACAGAAATATGGTTAGTTTCAACAACTTACCAATAATCTTTCCGGGGACAATGTATATACTCAAACTAACTCAAACTGTGCTTGTAAAGCTTTTATGGAGTCATTCAATTCTATTTTCAATAAATGTTTTCCCTTAGTCACTGCTAAAAAAAACAATCCATAACAGGACTCTTGTAAACCATGGTTCAGATCTACAGAAGTCCTCGAAGGAAAAAAAAAAACAGAAGTTATAAAAAATTCTTAACTAACCACACACAATTGAATCAATCAAATTATAAAACACATAAAAACAAATTTACTCATCTCCTTGGATCAGCAAGAAAAAGATATTTTGCTGACAAATTCAAGGAGTCCTCTTATAATATTGAAAAAACATGGGAAGTGATAAATCAGTTATTGCATAAAAAGAAATCTGCAGTAAAAGCTCCGTCGTACTTCTCTGATTAAGGGAAAACATGTACTGATCCATATGAGATCGCATGTAAAGTCAATGATGTCTTTGTAAAGGTAGGTGCCTCCCTGGCGAAAAAAAAAAAAAAAAACTCCAAGTGGAAGTCCCCTTGAGTATATAGGCTTTCCTTTATATGCTTTCCTTCATTTTAGACGTTTGATCGGCCTAATGTAAATTAAGTTGTAAGTATTATCAATAAACTAAAATCAACTGCTGCAGGACACAATGAAGTCAGAACTTCATTTGTGAAAGAGATTCTGGAAAAAATAGTCCACAAAGAATACCCCACCCCACAGACCCCAGTGCAACCGCCACTGTCTGTATTTACAACCCTGATGGGATGTAACCAGAGGTGTAAGTGACTGGCAAAGATGATTAACATTACATAGATGAAAGTATGCAGACCAGGTAATATAATTGATTTGGGCCTCAGAGGACAATATACTGTCCTGGATGACACCCAGTCTCTTAACCTGAGGGAAAGGACATACTTTGGAGTTGTCAATGGTCAGAGAGAAACTATGCAAATTAGCCAAAGTAGATTTAGTACCTATGAGGAGAACCTCAGTTTTCAATTTAGCTGTTTGACTTGTTGGACTAATAAGCATGTAGCATTTCAGAATGGTTCCGTGTCTACCAGTAATGTCAGCTAATGTTACCAGCTCTTGGAAAGAAAAGACTTATGATTTATGGACTAAATGCATCACAGTATGAAACAGCCAAACAGATGGGACAAACCACAAATCCCTTCTTAAACATCATAGCATGCTGAAAGGAGAGCTTACATAAATAAACTCCTGTAAAAGTAATACAGTGTGTGGATGTAACATCAACATTACTTTTAGTGAGCAGTTTTATTTACATTCATAGGTTGTTTCTATGTATCCTCATGCAATGGTGTGTATAATAATCTACAAATTACTGCCCCACAAATGACGTTAAGTACTTATCTAGAAGTTACAGATTTAGGTTTAGGCAAGTAAAATTACTGTGGTTAGGTTTAGGAAAATAAACATGATGACAAAGTACCTTAAAATGGCTCAAAGTTCACATGGTTCTGAACACTCCTGGGGAAGTTGCATGTTTTGTGGCCCCTCCACCATCCCAACCAGCCTCTTCAACAGCTTGCTTTTTTGTACCCCCCTGAGCAGATTGGTCATATGTTTGCAGCCTTCCCAAATATGTACATTACTCACAAATTACTGGCTCATGATTATGTGGAAAATGTATAAAAGTGCATGGGAACATTTTAGTCATTTAGTCAAAAGTCATGAGTGCAAAAATGTGACTGAAATTTTGCTGATGGAAACTATACTGAAATGTATGTAGGTTTTGCTGAGTAAAACCACCAATAATTAAATGAAACACCACTAAATGTAATAGTGTTAAACATCAGGGACACTCAACTTGCTTTGCCTAGGGGCCACTTTTGCAAAATAACACAAGACCAGGGGCCATTTACAGAAGCCCCACACAGGTCAGGTGTACAAAGTGGTGTTTTTAGGATTTAAGGATATTCAGGGCTTAGACCAGACCTCTGTCTGAAGCGGTCTGAGGGATCCTCCCCTGGCACTTTCTTCATGAAAAAGTACAATTTTGATGGTTTTTAGGAACTCTGGCACCTTATTTACACAAATAGTACCAAAAAAACCTCCCAGTGTGAATCAATTTCTTGTCACTGTGAATTAGAAAATGTTTGGGGGGCCACCTGGCACCTGATCGGGGGCCAGATTTGACCCTTGTGCTGTAAGTTGAATATCACTGGTATACATCTTTGTTCCAAGAAAAACTGATGTTCTTAATTTATCACATATACCAAAATAACCTAGTCCCAATTAAATGCCCAGTCTCTTTTACTAGCAGGGTGTAGCTACACATTTTGACAGATAAAGGCCTGTCTCAAGGCCTGTCTCTAGATGCTTGGTCTGGTGCCAAGCAGTTCATTTTTATAGAGGTTCTTTGGCTGTATAAACGGGATTGTGGACTACCTACTTGAGCTGACATTAGTTAGCATTTTAGATCCCACATATAAATATAAATGTTTAAACTTTTGTCAATATGGAGATGCTGCATATTGTTAGCTCGGTGTACGAAAAGACAAGTGGTGCCTCCCTTCCTGTGTAGGGTTAGGTCATTAAGTTAGTATATCTGTCCATTCTTCAATTACCTGGTGAGTTATTTATATTTCTTTGGTCTGTAGGGGTCAACCAATCAAAAGAATCAAAAGGGGTTTTTTATAAAAATTAATCCAAGTTATAAATATTGTTTTAACAGGATAAAATGGTGTTGTGTTGATAACTGATATGTTATTCAAAGTACAATTTTAATCTAATTTAATTTAATTTAATTTAATTTTATATACTTTATTAATTTCAAAGTAATTTTTACACTGGTTCAAATAAGCAATTTGATCATATTTCCCATCTTTGCTGAAGAACAGTTTTGTGAAAAAGGAATTTAAGGCCTGTCCCAACTATATGCCTGTCCTTAATGCCTGTTAAATTTAAGCAAATAATACCCGGGCTACTAATTAAAGTTTTACTGTAGTTAAAAAGACTACTAGAGTGGGGGCAATGAACTTTATGTTTTAGTGGGTAACAGAGGTAAAGAAAATCAGTACCATCTGAGCATCTAATAACAGACTCACTGCCATCTCTCAAAGTTGTGGTGGACTGACTCATTTGTAGGAACCAAAGTGGCTCTAAGACAGACAACTGGAGCAATGGCTAAAATGCTCAGAAAATGCTGTCAGTATTACTGTTACACACTCACACACATATACACACTCACTTATTTATAATCTTCTCCTCCCATTCAACCTGTGTGAAACCACTCTAATGGGCACACTGACTGGATTGAATAGGCGACAGAGAGAGAGGAGGCCAGCAGGTCTACCCCATGAAAACCATTGTGTTCAGAAAGAATCAATCAGTGCTTTCCATTGTAATTTGATTCATTCACAAAGGGCCAGGAAGCAATTTTAAAATGGAAATGCTACTTGACTTCAAGTGGAGGAGGGATGATTGAACCTATTCATTTGGCTGCTGTGTGTTAAGGTATCTCTCTTTCAGCGTGCTGTGCTTACATATAACCCTCTTTGAACTGAGCCAAATGAGGCACCAGCAGCCATGTTGTGGATGTGTGTGCTATGTGTGTGTGTGTTTTCCTCTCACAGGATGTCTTTTGAAAACCAATTGTAGTTGTATACCTTTGTCACAAGGGACAGTTTTGCAAATTCACATTTGTTCACCAGGGTTAGTTTAAACTGGGCACTTCGGGGTTGAAGAGGGTGTCCCGGGACGGTAGATGATATTTCTCAAAGTCTGGGTAAAGCAAAATCAGTGATTTCTCTCTACATACATGCTACATGTCTAAACACATGCTACATGTTAGCAAATACGTGTTGAAAACGTATAGAGACTGGAAACTGTGCAGCACTGAATAACAGAGTTAGACTGTTAAAATGTTTTTCACCATTTCTGTGTCCAGGAGTTTTTGGGTGGGCCTAAGGCCCTGTTTACATGAAAACGATCCACTGAAAATGGAATCGTTTCTCATTTTCATTTTGAAAAAAGCTTCGTGTTCCGACGACAATGTTTTGATAACAATCTCCGCACACACGGGTCTGCAAAAATGACCAAAAATGCTGTGGTACACATGCCAGGCCAGTAGGTGGTGGTGTGACTTTGTAGTGAAACAACATGCGCTTCCTTCCATAGAGCGGTGATGTATAAACAAACAAAATGGCAAATGCATGTTTGAATGTGTCTACAGTAAAGCTTTGATAAATTCAACAGGGTGTGCAGCACAAACAAAGGTCTGGAGTCCGCCATTGTTGTTGTGATGGTCGACTTTCTCACGCATGCCTATCAGTGTTGCCAGATCTTGGGAGAAAAACAAGCAACCAGGGCTATGGAAACAAGCCCAAAAGAAGATTCTGACTCTGGCTGAATCAGCTACCTCGCCCACCCAGACTGTTGTGGGCGAGTGCTTTGTGTTAACATTAGCAGCAATTAGCTGCTGAATGATAAGATACAGCTGTGCAGAAGTTCTTGGTTCCTGGTTCGGAGGGTGTGTGCTGTGCAACCATAGACTGTGTGTGCTACTGGTTTAGCTACAAACAAGAGTCTGTAGCTGCGTGGTGGCTTGTTCTCTGCCCTTGCCCGACTGGGCCCGACTGGGCCCGACCCGACCCTCCACGTTTGGGCCTGGCCAGGCTATAATTTATAATTGCCCCCAGGCTTGAATTGGGTGTGGTTCTCACAAAATGAAACTTGCAGTTCTCATGCATAAATGGCAGGGGTTTTGATGGAATGAATCAAGAGAGAAAGAGAGAAAAGCGGTGGGGGGGCTGCAAGTGAGAGAGAGAAAGTGACGATGAAGCAATAAAGCCTAATGAAGAACTGGAGAATCGGGGAGAGAGGGAGAGGGAGAGAAAGAGAGCAAGTGAGAGAGGGACGAAAAAGGAGAGAAAGAGAGAAGGGGTGCTCTAAGGCAACTTAGTTGGCAGTGTTTCCCTCTACCTCCCCAGCAGTGGGAGGGATATGTATAACATGCAGCAAAGAGTGGTGAAAATCTGTGCACCGCATTGCCATGAAACACTGTGCACACTAGATGCACTGAGGGATGCAGCCTGCTCTGCTGAGCCTGTTGTGTGCAAAATGACAGACTTCTGAAATAAAGAAGAGAAAAAGGACAAGTGATCTGAAGAGACACATCAGCCCTTAGCTTGTAACAGATGTTTTCATATTAAGCAATTTTTTTTTTTACATTACATGATACATTTTTCTGTAGTGTGGCACACTCAGTGCACATCTTTATTTTGGCTTTACCCAGACTTTAAACAAATTTTCCCATTTTTAACTTCAACTGTCCAAGACCAGACAAGACGTGATTCAATTTATAGGTCATAATCAGTTTGGTAATCATTTAAGACCCTGAAACCCATTTTTAATAATTGGCTCTTTACTCTAAGCAAAAGGGTCCCACATGAACACAACACTGTATGCCAAATCCTTTAACTATCACATGACAGATTCATTTTTTTTTTTAGTTTTTGGATACACTCCTCTTACAGCTTTTGAACTGAATCGATAGCAACTACAATGTCATTATATAGTTGAGTTAACACATACCTGCCTTTCCATTCCAAAAATACCTGCCTTATACAGATGGTAAAGGTAATCTTCTGCCAACAATTAAAAACTGTTAAAAGATGAATTTATAGTTTCTGGCACCAATCAAGAGTTATGTTGCATGTGCATAGACACTGAAGGCGTGTCCACACTGAACATGAAGCAAATTTTAAGGCAATGTGATTGCGTAACAATGCAACAGAAATGAATACAAACTCTCAGCAGGAGGCACAAGTTGAGGCAAAGATGCATCCATGTCAATGTTCTAGTTAGAGTGAAAATGTCAAGCTAATGTTCTAAATGGAGATTGGTTCAGAGGCAAACACATATCATAATTTGTCAGACTTGACAAAGCTCCTCCAGAGCCACAGTAAAGATTATACAAATGTGTTCTCAGGCTGAATTGAGACTAAACTTACTGTGCTAAATCAGTTAAAATGGAGGAATATGCATAAAATAAAGCATAACACCTGTAGAATATTGCGGTGCGCCATGGAAACAGAATCTTGGTTTAAATTGAGTCTGTATCGACCTATAGATATCTCGGCATTTTAATAGATGATTCTCTCTCTTTTACCCCGCATATACAGCAGCTGGTAAAGAGGTTAAAATTGAAACTGAGTTTTATTTTCGAATCAAATCTTGTCTTTCTTTTGAATCCAGAAAGAAACTTGTTGCTGCCACATTTCTGTCTGTGCTTGATTATGGTGATGTTTTGTACATGCACGCGTCGTCTTAGAGCTTACATGCTTTGGATACTGTGTATCATGGAGCTCTGAGGTTCATCACAAACTTAAAATCTCTTACTCATCACTGCGTCTTGTATGCACATGTAGGATGGTCCTCTTTGTCTTCACGTAGACTTAAGCATTGGCATATTCTCATTTATAAGGCGATTTTAGGTCTACCCCCTTCATACCTTCTGACCTTCATCAGTCAAAGGAGTTCAGGATCTTACAATCTTCGGTCCCAGAATCTCCTCTTGTCTGTTCCTAAGGTCTGAACTGAGCAGGGAAAAAAGGCCTTTAAATTTGCTGCTCCTTTTGCTTGGAATGAGCTGCAAAAAGACCTGAAACTCAATGAGCTGGTTTCATTGGACACCTTTAAGAGGACATTAAATGATGTGAATACTGAAGCATCTGGCTGCAGATGTTTTGACAAATGATCTTGTATCTTTTAATAGTCCAGCTTGTCAATTAACTGTTTTTATTATTTGCATTTTAAGTGTTATACATGTCATGTGTTTTTGTATGTGATGCTGTTGTGATTGTAAGTAACTTCGTTAACTGCTGCCTATCTTGGCCAGGACACTCTTGAAAAAGAGATTTTTAACCTCAATGAGTTTCTTTTCCTGGTTAAATAAAGGTTAAATAAATAAAAAATAAACATTTCACTCAGTCTAAGCATCATAAAATACAGTTTCAGTGAAATTTTTTAACATACTGAGAGAGACAAAATATGTGATGTTGTCATAAGCGTGAACCAAATGTTTCCCTGCGTGATAATTATTCATAATTACTGATATTCAAAGAAGATTCCAGTGGTGTACAAAGTCGCAGCAGCTCTCCATAATTTTTTACTTGCTTGTTTTAATGACTAGTTGGCACCTGATGCTACATCTGCACTCCTAATGTTATTGTATACTTTTGTACAGTGACAATGAAGGATTTCTATTCTAAGAACAATTTCATCCTGATATCAGCTGTGATGGATTATTTTGTCCGTTCCTTGTTCTAAAGCTAACACATGAAAGCTCTCTTGCTCCAAAAGCCATCACAGAATTCTCATCTCACAGATAGTCATGTCAGTGCCAACACACTTGCCAGCCAAGCCTCTCCTATAGCACACCCCCTTGCACACAAACACACACACCCCCACACACACACACCACAGACCCACACACACACACACACACACACGCACACACACACACATACACACACAAATCTCAGTGGCGAGTGGTCCACTGTCCGGGATCAAGCCAAGGTCAGCTGTGTGATTAGCGCTTTGCGCCGGAGGCTAGCACTGGCAGGCAGTTTTCCCTTAATGAAGCCATCACTGCATGGGAGAGGGTGAGAGAAATACTGCCAGTCAGCCCAACTGGACCTGCCTGATTTACAGCTGCAGCAGTCTCCACATCAGCCATGCTAAGGGAATATATGGAGACGTGCTAGAAGAATAGTTAATCTGTCAGTGAGTGACATCCTGGTGTTATATGCCAGCCTCCAGTTCATTGGCATTTGGGGACTGACACACTGTTTGACATTTTCTCCTTATACTGAATGATTTTTACTATGAATGTGAATTGTACACACTGACAGTGAAGTAAACACTTCACACTTCAAAGGAATATAAAATTAGACATTTTGTATGTGGTCTAATTCTGCACCATTAAATATCCCCACCATCTTCTTAAATACACTGCAGCATGCTAAGGTTAATTTACTTCAGAGTCAGAGAATTTGGCATTCGACTCAATCAACTCCTGACCCCTTAGTATTACTAAACTTCCTGCTTCAGCCCTGGCTGACTGGTGGTGAGTCAGGAACAATCTGATACTGGTATTAAATCATTATGTATGAATTATTATGAATCATTATGATCATTATCATTATGAATGACACAGTTGCATTAGGCAGTGGGCTACAGGTTCAGCTCCCTAAGGCACACTGCCTGTGTGAGTCCCAGTGCATTGTAAAGATTCAACTCAAATCCCTCGTGTATCTAGAACAGAATGCAGCAGACACAAATCGCTGTGATATGGAATATACATAATGCACAAGGCAAGAGACACCATTGCAAATATGATTTAATATAAACAGTATGATATATATGAAAGGCCAAGCAGAGGAGGTGGGGGGGAGAAATGGGCAAAACCAGTAACATCAGTGTGGAACATGTAGGAGCAAGAAGCGGGGGACACTACTATCCCTAGTCACTTGAATATATGTTTTGAATTAAAATCAAACAGCAGCCTCAAGGGTTGACAAATGAAGCCAACACGAAAGTGCAAAAACTGCAGTTCCTCTAATGGCCACTTGAGGCTGGCTCCAAAAGTGAGTCGGTCCTCATGTTAAAATGTCCAACTTTACTGTATATTAAAGAGAAATGGGACTCCTCTCACAAGGAGTGGTGTGGAGTTTGCCAGATACAGTGGAAACCTACAAGTTCCCTTATAAACCCTTTTTAAGGCTGACGTCACAATGACATTATTTTATTAGCTAGAGGCAAAACATGACTCATCACCACAGGGCTGTAGGCTACTTAGGAGTCTTAAAATGTCATTGCCACTGCCTGTCAACAAAAACAAAGACAATTTATGGATAAATGCGATAAGATGAAAGGACTGGATGGAGGCGATCATCAAAAATGCTCACATGTGCAGCATCATATCATATCAGGTTAGGGTAAACATACTTACTGTTGCAAGGATGAATTTGACTTTTAAGCACATAAGCTAATGTTAGCTTTGATAGCAAAACAAAACAGAGGAAACCGTTCACACATTGCCCTCCTTCATAACAGTAAGATTTGCATAGTAATCAAATACCAAGCAAGCCATCCAACCTTCAGCGATCATGTCAAATTAACCATCCACTCCACGGCCAGGCTGGTCCCATTGGTTAGTGTTTGATTTTTCAAGTAACACTCACCGTCCAGGAGAGTGAGTGACCTGACATGGTGCGTTCATAAATTCAGTCTGATGCTCTACACTAAAATGACGCCCTGTTGGTTGAAGAAACAGAGGCTTCTATTTCTACATGAATTAACGAATGGTTAAATTAAACACACATTCAGTCCACTCTGTACTCTACTGCTCTGTCTCCCCAGACAGAGTGCTCAGAGTGTATTCTGCCACTGAGAGTGCGGTGCTCTGGATAACCTAACAGTACATTCAGACTGCGTTACGAATTTATGTTTATAAATTTTATATTTATATGAGTGTGCTCTGAATGAGTATTTCTGAGTGCATCATCTTCCTCCATTGTCTAAAACAAGCTGACAGAGCTTGATAGTTAGCATTAGCTAATGTCTGAGAATTGTTTTGCCTTCAGATATGCCCTGCCCACCAAAAACGTCATACAGTTTACTAACAGTAAAAGGGTCCATTTAGAGGGAATTTTCTTTTGGAAGAGCTTGGTTTGGTTTTTCATTACACCCCAACAGAAGAGACACAGGACGAGCAACTCAGATTGTCTGAGGCAATGCCAGGTCACAAATACAAATCATTATTATATATTTTGGTTGTGCCCTGTTCTGGCGCTCACAGGAAGAATATCCACCACATCTTAGAGAACGTGTTCAGATCGAATATCCTTTTCTGATTTGATGTTTTACTGGGACTTTGAGATAGTAAAAGAGAAGCGATGTAAAATATTCCCTCGGATAGTGGGATAGCTGTCTTAATCAGGAATCCAATGGAAATTGACTTGAACCTTGACTTTTGTTTGTTTATCTACTTGTTTGTTTTTTGGCTTGTTTATTTATGTATTTCCTGCTAAGCATTAGATCATCTGGCTGCCAGTAAAAACAAAAGACACAAAAAAAAGAAAAAGAAAAAAAAATCCAATGGCAGAAATAAATTTGTTTACAGCCTGATACAAAAAACAGTTTTGGCCTTTAAAGCTAATTTCAACATTCACCAATGGGTGACATCATGGTGGCTATATCCATTACTTTATACAATCTACAGTTTAAGCAAAGCATGTTATAAGGCAGCGGTTTCCATCCGGTGGATCACGGTCCAAAAGTGGGTCCCCGGTCCACTCTAAATGGCCCACATGTGTTTCACAAACGTGTTAAGTTGGTAAAAAAAAAAAAATACACTTCATTTTTAAGTGAAGTGAATTTCCAGCACAGAGCTTTTATTTTGAGTGCCGGTACCTGCTGTAGACTAAGTGACTAACGGACAGCAACTGACAGAGACAGCAATCCAGCTTGAGGACATGGCCAAATGCAAGCATGGCGCTTTATGTATTAAACTGTGTGGACCTTGAAGTAATGGCTAAAGAGGAATCCGGACCCCGTGGCTGGATCAGTTGGGAGCCAGTGTTGCAGAGAGATCAAACATTGCATGATATTTACCTTTTTTTTTCATTTCATGTCATTCCACAGGATTGAAATGTTATCATACCTTCCTCAAATCCTTACACTTATAATGCTTACAGGCTGAAAAAAAAAGAATAATTATTATTTGTGATATTTAATTTTTTTTAGTTAATATCTCCAGTGAGGAAATTAAAAAGGAAATTTAAAGACTGCAGGTCTCGAGTCCTCTTCAGGGCTAGGGACATTTTTTTGTCCCAAAAGAAGTTCCTGATCAAGGGTAGTACTTTTTTTCTCAGGGTTGTGTTTGTGGGGATGACCTGAATGGTCAGACACACAACTGCTGCTTTAACTCATGTACCGCTTCATTTATAATACAAGGAAATACTCTTGTATTGCTTTAGGACCATTTTAGAACGAGGGGAGAATGTTTCTGTGTGTTTGATCACATTGCAAGTGAAGTCAGGCTTTACTGTTGGCTTCCTGACTCATTTTATAAAACACAGGGAGAAAAAAGAGAGAGATCACACCAGAGAGCAGAGAAAGAGACAGAGAGAGAGAGAGAGAGAGAGAGAGAGAGAGAGAGAGAGACAGTGCTGCAGCGCTGTGAGAAAGCAGTGAATGAGAGAAACAAAACATTATTTTCTGATTGCTTCACGGCAGTTACATTCTAAAGCACAAATAAATAACTATCAAACACTCAATAGATGATTCACTGTGGAGACAGACATTCTTAGTTTCAGTTTCTTCTGCATTTCATTCATTCCACCCAACTTGCAGCAATACTCTGCAGCAGTACATTTAATCACAGTGAGACAAAACCGAAGGTGTATTTCTTTTTCAACATGTTTTTTTTTTTTAGAAAATGAAAGGAGCGGAAATACAGATCTGCATGCTGCAGAGTGTGTTTACTTCTGCCACTGCGTCTTGTCACAATGCTTTTTCACACCTGCGGACTAATGGGTCTATTCTTCATGGGTCTTTAAATGTAAGAAACACAGGTAAAAATTGGCTGGAGGAAGCGTTTTGTTCCTTGACAGTTGTTTTTGGGACCACATGTTCTGGGAACTTCTGGTGGAAACAGATTTTGTCTCAACTTACACTACTGAGAGGGAATCTGTGTTTTGTTCATGTCTACTTGTGCATTTCCATTGACTTTGTTTAAAAAAAAAACAGAATCACAGTAATGCAGTTGGTAGAACTTGTGCACCATGACTACCTAAATAAAAAACAATGTTCATTAACAACTCAATGGTCACAATAAGTGTTGGCATTGTACATTTCTGAAAACCACGTATATGCAACATGACTGTTATTATGTGGCAGATATGTTTAAACTTTACACACTGTGAACCCCAAATTGCTCACTCAGTTTAAAACATTTTGGAGACAGCTTGCACTTCAAATTTTTAGTTTTGTACAATACAGAAACATAAAAGTTTTGATTTCACCAGACACAAAATAAATGTGTCACATGACTCTTGACTGACAGAAATTTAATACAACTTATTTTGTTATTGGTTGAGCATTTAATTGTATGTCATATGAGTACATATTTTAGAACAATTTCCTTAAAGTTCATTAACTATAAGAATATATTGTAGTGAGCTTAGGTTTAGGTTTGCTAGACTAAGACAAAGAGATAACCGAAGTGCTCTTTATTTCAGCTTAGCACAACTGTGTTACACACTCTAATATCCACGCAGGTGGGAGGTCACTTAACTCATGGTGCACGAGTTAAAGTGTCTTTTACCACAACATTAACAGTAACCTATTAGAACCATTGTGAAATACATAAACATTAATCATTCCATAATGGGTCCATGAGTGATTTAGAACACATTTAAACACAGTTTTCTTTGGGTTATGGCACTAAACACATTGTCTCATGGCATGCTGGGAAACTCCAACAGTTTAGCCCGAACATACCACAAAATGTTAAGTGCACAATAATAGTGAGGTTTATTGGCCTTAAAATTGGCTTTATAAGTTTTAGTCAAATTAACTGATTAATTGATTTCACATAAGAAAAAATGTCAAGCTCACAAGTGATGAATTTTTGTTTGATGTGATAATAAAGTTTTTTGTCATTACGCCCTGAACTTTGACCCTCTTGCTTTTAGATCTGTTAGATCTACTTGGAGATAAAACAAATGCCACTCACCTAGTTCACCAGAGATGAAGATCAATCCAGAGAGATGTGCTGTTGTTACTTTGCAATGTATGTAGTTCAACATCAAATTTATAACTGTGGGCAGCTGTGGCTCAGAAGATAGAGCGGGTCATCCACCAATCTGAAGATCAGCGGTTCACTCCCCAGCTCCTCCAGTCTGCATGTCGAAGCATCCTTGAGCATGATACTGAACCCCAAATTGCTCCTGATGGCTGCCTCATTGGTGTGTGAGTGTATATAGTAGCCTCAGCCACCAGTGTATGAATGTGTGTGTGAATGGGGGAATGTGACTTGTATCGTAAAAAAGCACTTTGAGTGGTCAGATGACTAGAAAGGCACTATATGTCATTTTATCCTCAGTGTAAACCCAGATTATTTTCTGAACAGGTGGACCTCTCAGTTTGTATATTTGTGACAGTTAAATTACATCTGCAGTCCTCTGTCATGGTTATTTTTATAGTTATGTCCTTTTGTTGTTTGTAGTATTTTTGATTATTTTGTTCACTTAAACAATCAATATTCCTAATATCACTATTCAACTGGTCATCAGTTACTTCAATGCCCAGTCACCCCTCATTGCGACTTGTGACAGCTGTCAATCAGCTGTCAAGCTGTCATCTGTTTGCAGCTCAGTTAACGTGAAGTATCATCTGCTGTGCACAGGATTGGGGGTCATAATAGCCAGAAAAGCATGCTGACTCACATACTGTCAAAATCGGACCGGATGTAGTAAAACATACTGGTATTTTTGGCATACTGCATTTCACCTTCTATGTATTGGGACATACTAATTTTTTTTGTGAAATTTAAATAAAAAATTAAAAATTTTTTTTTTTTTTTTTTTAATAGAGTATGATAGTAAAAGTATTGGAATGCACAGTATTTTAAGTGCACAATGATAGTGTTTTTTATTGGCCTTAAACCAATTAAGCAAAATCTTACATGGGAGGAGTTTTTGTGTCAAGCGTTTTAACATGGCTGTTGTTAACATGTGGTTTTGTTTAGGCACAAAAACCACTTGGTGATTGTTAGGAAAACAACATGTGTTGGCTTAAAATACCTGCTTTTATCACCAAAACCATTGCTGGAAATCCCACAATGTCTTGCTAAAAACCATTCGGGTTTGTTTGCTGGTCTGGAGCACTGGTCTGCAGTAATCTGCAGCTTGACAGCCAACAGTAGCTTTCTCATGGTTTGCTGACATGTACCACGCCAACATTTTCTTATAGTGAGTGGGCTGCAATTAAAGATGGAAGTATATTTTGAATCTAATATATTTTGAAAATAAATAAATGACTATCTTAGGAGACACAATAAATCTTCATGATATTTCTGGGATACTGGTGCTTCCTTAATTATGTCATATGCTCACTTCCTGTTTACCAGGGGTGTAGTACTATTTGTTCAAGTACTGGAGTGCACCTATGGCACACACATGGTTAAGTTGTGGCCTATTTGAATAAAATGAATCTGTACTTGTATTGCGCCTTTTGAGTCATCTCAAAGTGCTTTTTACACTAATTCATTCACTCATTCACACACCAGTGGCTGAGTCTACCATACAGGGTGCCATCTGCTACTCGGTTTTTAACACAATCACACACCGAGGATTCTTTGGAAAAAGGATACTATGAGATGTACACTGGAGGAGCCAAGGATCGAACTGCTAATCTTCTGAGCAGAAGACGACCCACTCCGCCTTCTGAGCCACAGCCACCTTGCCCTATTAAACAGTGGTTATGTAACCACTGTTCCTAAGGTATCAAGTTTATATACATTAATCACTGTAACTATAAAATGAAAAGATGTTTTGCTGCCTTTTCATCTTTAATAGCTAATGGCAAGGCTGCTGTCAGCAGCTACCGGTGTTTTAATAAAGTCTGTTACACCGCCAGACAGTGTTTTCCTCCTGTTTATGCCCCCTCAGTAATTTGGAGTAGGGATAAGGTGATTTAGATTTAGACAAGGGTTAACACATATCAACAGCCACAGTATTCATCACGACATCTGCAATGTTTAACACCGTGTCCTAACTGGATGCAATGTGAGTGAGCGTCGGCAGCTAAATCAGTTTGACTGCATTGTTTTCTAAAGGACTGTCCTAACTGCCGGCGAGCAACGTGACGCGATGTGACGTGACATGGTGCGCCATTTTGAACTGAGCTTTTGACGGATGATCCATTTTTATTTTTATTCTGTCACTCCTGTTGGAAGTGGGAGTTACCTATAGGATGCCTCCTTTTTTCACTACAAAAACCTAAATAAGTTGACATCTGGCTGAAGGAGGATTGCAAGGAAGATGAACATTTCTAGTTAGAATTTTGTGGCATGTAAGGAAGCTAACTTGTTTTACAAAGTGGACATAGTGGTATGATATAGTATTGTTGTGAGTATTAATAATAAGGAACTATGTACCCATCTTTTCAGTGGTAACTGTGAAAAAATATATACATTTCAACCAGATTGTGTGAATTGCAAATATTGGCCGGGCATCATTCTGCACTGTGCCCCTGCTCATGAATATATTCTCATGCAGGCACCAATTAATATTATTGTACCCAATTTTAGAAAATTAACAATATAACTGAAACACAAACTCTTGGCTCACTCTACAGAATACAGCAGTTGTGTGTTCTTTATGTCCACAACACTGTGGCTGTTGGCTCTCTGCTATCAGAGTAAACTGTGGCCTTTGCATGTATTTTTGCTTTGGCCTCTGGCCTGGTCTGCTCCTCTGTTTTCTGATATGGAAACCAGGAGGCAATTGCTCTCATAATTCTCTGTAATGAAACACCACCACACACACACACACACACACACACACACACACACACACACACAATAAAGATCCACATGTAACATGGAGCTGATACTTCAGGTGGTGGAGAGAAAGAGTGAGGAAAAATAGTCTCATAAGGAAGACCACAGGGGTGAATCTATCTATTGAAATGGAAACCAATGAGATAATGAATTACAGTAGATCCTGTTGGAGCAGCCGGCACTAGTTCTGTCCTTTAATGCAGCTTATACAGCCTGTGGGGAGACAAAAAGACTGGACCAAAGATGGCTTAAATCACACACACTCACACACACCCGAGGGTGTGAGAGTGAGAGAAAGGCCAGGGCCGAGTCGGAGGAATTAATTGAGGTAGTTTGTTTCACAGCGGGGAGTCTATTAAATGCCATGTCACCACTGGGCCATGGGGAGTAACACACTAACACTGGGAGGGAGGGAAGGAGGAGGGTTGAAGTAAAGTCCGACGCTAGTATGAGCCATTCCTCTAAAATCAGCACTCACATCTCACCTCATTCATCACCTGTTCCATGATTTTCTCCCTCACTCCTTCTCTTTTCCATTCCCTTTCTCCTTCATCTCTGACTGACCAACAGTATCTCCACCTGTCTTTTCAGTTTTCCTCCCTGCCACTACCTTAAGCTTTCTCTGCCTTCCTTTTTCTCCTTTCTTCATCTCCTTTTCTCACTTTATTGTATGTATTCATCTCTCTCCTTTTCCCACAGCATTTTACCAAAAAAATTTTCACTCGCTCCTCCATGCCATGATATTCCCATTACACTTGTCTTTCTTTTCTCCAAGTATTTTACTCTCCTTCCTGTGGATGTTTTTTTTTCCATCTGGTCTCTCCTTTTCACACTCTTCCTGTCTCTAATACTTTTACTCATGTCATCCTACTCGACCACCATCTAGACTATTAACACATATCAAGTATCAAAATTACTTGTGACACATATTATAGATATTATACATTATAGATTAGGGAACACCCCTATCCACATACACTTTGGTCAGGGGTTGTTTTTCCTAAAAGGCCCCTTAGTTCCATTACCGGAAATGTTAATCCTCCAGCATACAATGACTGTGGTTGTGTTTGTTCCTTTACTGTTTTCACATGGCAATGCTCCTATGTACAAAGCCAGTTGCACAAAGAAAGGAAAGGAAAGAAGGACTTCTGCACAGAGCCCTGACCACAACCCCATCCAGCACTTTGGGCAGAAGCTGGAACGCCGACTGTGAGCCCTATCCCCCAACGTCAGACTAATGCTGTTATGGCTGAATGGGAGCAAAGCCCTTTAGGCAGGTGGTGGAAAGCCTTCAACAAATGAGTGGAGGCTGTTATAGCAACAGATAATGCCCATGTTTTTGGAATCACATGTTAAATTATCACTCAAAACTGGAACCTTCAGGTGTCCACATCATTTGTTTAGAGGTCCACATCCCGTTGGCCATGTTATTAGGCCATTAAATGGCTGTCGTCGGTGCTTATGAGTGTCATAGATATGGGCCAGAAAGGGCCTGTCACACCTGCTATTAGGTTGAGAAGGCTATTATCAGGCCATTATATGGCCGTTTTTGTTTACTGTTAGGCTGCAACCTTTCACGGCCTTAAAAATTATGACTGGAGCAATGGAGGAAGTCAAGTGAAGTAGTATAACGGGCCAGAAAGTCCTGGCAGGAGGCAGAGATGGAGAGGTGATGGATGAGTCAAACAATCACAGGGCTTTGACCAGGGACAGCAGTGTTCATGTCCCATGGGAAACTAAAAGTTGATGTTGGGTTATTTTAACCAGAAAAAGTTGTATTGAACTGGTGTACTTTGAAATATTTTTCTAAATCTAACCTCATAGTAAACCTATCAAAAAAAAAAAAAAAAACTAAGCTGCAACCCTTTCAGAACATTTCATATGCAGCCATTTAATGGGCTGATAACAGCCTCTGAACCTAATAGTAGGTGCAGTGGGCCGTTTCTAACCCATATCTATGAGGACAAAAACTGCAGGTAACAGCCATTTAATGGGCTGATCAAGGTACCCCTCTAGCATCAGAACCTAACCATATGCTTTTGTTTCCTAAACCTAACCACATGCTTTTGTTCACTAAACCTAACCATATACTTTTATTCCCTAAACCTGACAATGTGCTTCTGTTGCACAAGGACATAAATGTAAATATGAAGTGTTTTACCCATGTTGTAAGTTTATTTTGAAAAAGACTGCGTGCATCCAACGAGCTGAAACTTTAAATTTCCTGTGAAAAAGAAGAAGCGTATTTTGAAAAGACACAATGCATGTAACACATTTAAATTTAAACTGTGTCCCTGAATGTCAAGAGCAGACACAGAAGAATAGCTAGCGGGTCATATGTAAAAGTGAAAGCCCACAGACTAAGCAGCCATATTTGAGTTGGGATTACAACCTGTTATTTTAACTTGTTACATGCATACAGCATCTTTTCAAAATAAAATACAAAATGAACTGTGCTCGCAGTAAATGTAGGTTTCAACACAAAAACTTCTTGGTTAAGTTCAGGGAAAGGTCATGATTTTGGTTAAATGATGTCCACTTCTGGTTTCTCATGGGACACAATCAGATAGACCCTGGTGACCAGGCTCAACCTCCCCTTGATTTACACTATGCCACTTGCTCTGAGTATCTAATAAAGCCACAGATGGGTTTACATTGGAGTAGGTGGAAGCCCAGTGCATCTCATATGGATGCTAAAGGACAACACGGAAGGCGGAAGTCATTGACCAAGTGCCGGTTTGGACGACTTCAGTGTGAGACCAAGTTGTAGAGGGTGCTTTGGTGCGTCAGTACTAGATGCCGATGGGCATGACAGATCATAGTAGTTGACGGCTTGGAAATGAGAATGGGCTGAGTCTGTTGGCCAACCTCAGGGTTAATAAAATGGCATATAAATGATGTTAACAGTAATGTATGCCAATTTTAATGCACCACTTTTTTTCTGGCTTAAAGTACTTAATAATGCATGATAAACAAAGCTACACATTTTCTTTATTGTATGTATCCATCTCAGAGCATTTTAGCCATGTAAAAAAAACAAAAAAACACAGTACTAACAAAGCAAAGAAAAACAACGTTTATTTTATTTCACATTATGCGTTATATTACTATGATGTTCTTACAGTTTGTGGCTCTTAAATTACTATGAATGTTATTAATTATTTGGACATTAGAACTTAAAAATAAGAGCTGGGCCCAATTAAGATTAAACATCTAATGCCTAAAATATGGAAATTTAAATTGATTCTGTAGTTGCACACATCAAATCAGTAGAGTTTGGGTCTTCAGTTTAGTCCAGATGCACCCATTGGAATCTATGCATAGGACATTATTCAGAGCTATATGTGTTATCCTATGGACCAAACACTGCATGGTTTAAGTTTACTCATGGATGAGTGGGAGGGAATGAGGGAAATCTGGATGGTTGCCCAGCACCTGTCTGGAGACTTACCTACAATCCCACTCTCTCTCCCTCTCTGGCTGGAAATATTGACTGGCAAGCACTCTGCCCAATCAAATTAATTTTCTGCAAGACATGCCAAAGGTGACACCTGAGAAAATGGAGGTTACATAGGGATGGGGTGGAGGGGATGGAGGGGTTAGTGGTTATGGAGATTGGGTGAGGGGGTGTGAGAAGCACTCACTGCCACTGAATGTGACAGAGAATGGAACAGTGAGAGATTTAGAGTGGTGGTTCCCAATGTTTTTGAGTGGCGCCCCTGCAGAACAATCAGGTTGGTGTTTGTGACCTCCCCACCCCCACCCAACCTGATACTGATCACTCTTAAACTGTCTGCATCGCTTTTGTCACTAACATAATCTGTAAATGCATTTTAAGCTGCATGTATACTGGTACATGTGTTGCATGCTGGGGTTTAATGCTTTTGGTGACTAAATATTTTAGTATTTGTAACCCAGTGATTCCTAACTGGTCAGCCATGGGATCCAGATTCTCTTTAGTCATTGGTTCAAGGTCCGCACTGTTTACTTCATTCAGTGTCATACTTGCGTTTGGCTAGGTCATCAAGTTAGTTTGCTGTTTCTGTCAAGTAGCTGTCTGTTAGTCACTAACTATACAGCAAGAAACAACACTTCAAAATAACAGCTCTGTGCTGGAAATTCACTGTCCTTCAAAGTGTTTTTTACAAAGCTGACATATTTGTGAGTCACTTATGGTCCACTCAGAATGGACCAACAATTCACCAGTTGCTGTAAGCCCCACTATGGAAGCACAGTGTTGCCATGCCAGAAAAAAAAAAAAAAAAGATCAGCATAAGGTAATAATGTGAAAAGTTTCTTATTATAACATGTTTTTTTTCTGGTTTCGCAAGATATTTTCATGTTATAACAATCACGTAATTACATCATACAAACTTGTCATGTTATTACAAGAAACTTTTATGTAACATGAAAAGAAACGTTTCTTTTTATAACAAGATGTTTTTTTAACAGTTTTACAAGATATTTTCATGTTATAGCAAGACACTTTTGCGTTCTTACATCACACAAACATCACGTTATTAAAAGAAATGTTCCCTGTAAATAAAAAAGACACTTTTCTTGTTATAACATGATGTTTTTCCTGGTTTTCTTAGGTATTTTTATGTATAACAAGATGCTTTCACGTTATTACATCATACAAACTTTTCACGTTACTACAAGAAACTTTTCTTGAAAAAAAAAAAAACTTTTCTTGTTTCACAAGATGTGTTTTTCTTTGTACAGTTTTGCAAAATATGTTCATGTTACAGCAAGATGCTTTTCCATTATTACATCAGACAAACTTATCATGTTATCACAAGAAACTTTCTTGTTATAACAATATACTATTTATCTTGTTATAAAGTGTAATGTTTCCTGTCTTAACATGATAACATATTGTTATAATGTGAAACTGATGTTTAAATGAGGAAATGGTGTTGGACAATGGCTAATAGAGGAATATGGCTCCTTAACATTGCTTCATGAAGTTCTGCTTCATACTTGGGTTGAGACATGCCAAGATTTTGCTGTTATTGAGCGTGGTGGATGATATTGTGATACCGATGTGTACTGCAGGCCGACGCTGAGAAGGACTTTAACAATTCTCTGTAAAAATCAGCAGGGAGAGGTGGATGTAGAAACCAAGCTGTTCTCACAAAATTCTCATATGTTTTCCCCTGAAGTTATGCACCCAAATTCATGCACAGGCTGTTAAAAAACACAATAACACAATAGACTTGTTCACACTTCTCAAATAAACACACACACATGCGTATGTGCCATATGTATTTGACCTTGCTTGCTGCAGATATTTTCATTAGACTTGCACCGATTACAATTTTTTGGACCGACCCCGATTTCCTATTTGTAGAGTGTTTGGACGGCCAATACTGATTTTGGCCAATTCTGATTTAATTTTTTTTCAAACCATTTTACAGCACATAAGATTTCAAAAAATTCCACAGGGCCGACACTGTGTAGGTCGCCTATATGAAAGCCCTTAGCGCTGAGGGCCAGTAAGCGCGCGGACACACGTATCTTTGACACACGGACATGCGTCTCGTCAGTTTCTGGCCATGTCCACACGAAGACGTGTCTTTTTGAAACCGCCAAAGAAAATGATCGAATTGCAATAGTGTTCCGTAAACACGGAGCCGGCTTCGAAAATGCAGGCGTAAAGATAAGGCCGGTTCAAGCCACTGAAACCGCATAAAAAGGCTGCAGTATATATGCCATCCAGGAGATGGTGCGCCATTAAAAACCGGAGCATACAGCTCTGAACCAGAGAAGACGCGGAGCTTGCGAAAAAATCTTATGTATACTAACAGAAGAAGAAAAACCAGCACAAGCACAACAAGAAGATGGCCAAAACAAATTCCAACACACGAGGGAAAACGGCGACTTTGGTTTGGACTGACGACGAAGTCGAGCTGCTGCTTTGATTCACGCTGGATTACAAAGCCAGTAAACTTCAACAACACGCTGACTGGGAGTCATGTCAGTCGAAGTAGGCCGGTATAATGGACTCGTTTCAGGCACAGTATGCAAAACAACCGACAGAGGAAGATTTCCCGCACAACGTTATCGGCATATCAAAATCTCAGATCATCGCCAAATTTAAAAATATCCACACGAAGTACAGACAGTGGACACTGGGCGCCGGGGTGGCCAGGGACAAGTGATCACTTATCTGTCCTACGGACAGTCATTGTGATTTGTTTGCACATTTCCAGTAATTATAATAATAATAATAAAAAAAAAACACTGCTTGAGAAGTTGTTGTCGTTGTCATGTTTATTTTCACTAGACACACAATTCACACACTTTCAAACTAGCAGTATACTGTACAGGTCACATTTGGAGAATGCACAAAGCTTTACGACCAGCTGGTGTTTTGGTCAGACATGTTGGCCAGTCTTTAGTTAAGGGTCAAGATACTTTGTAAGCACTCTCCTCACTCGTTACATCAGAAAATAAACTCAGCAACACACTGTGAAGTATGTATTTAGTCATTAGGGCTGAAAATGTGTCACTGATTTACCCTACGTCCTTTATATCATATAAAAACATGAATGTCTTTTCCTCCTACTTTATATTACTATGACTGAAGTCGGCTGCTAAATTCAGCTTCATGTTTCACTCAGAACAGTTTTTAATAGATCACAAGTTATAAAAACGTGTAAACTGCGTGGTTAACGCAGACGAGCGGAGGATTAGCTGGGAAACATCCATTTATTCACTTTACATGGAGCTACAGTTAATACTGAATTATGTGTTAGTATCTCTTAATAAGTCATCAGAAATCATAAGGAGCAGATGTTTACCTTAACCTAGCTCGGGACATGTTAAAGCTAACAATATTTTAATGGAGCAAGATTAGCTAATTGCTAGCGTGCTCGGCTGCTTTGAGACAGCTGTCAGAGACGGCAGAGGTATGATCACATGATCCTGTTTGAGCTATAACAGGTGGTGTGTTCCACCTTTTATTTCCCAATTGAAGAATAGAGTAATGTAAACAAACTGTAACGTAAATAGTTGTCTATTGCTGCTTGTAATCTGCCACTGTTATTGTTGTGATGGGATGGCTTCCTACTGGGGTAAAGTCAGAGGTTAGAGGGGTGGGGCTATGACATAATTTCCGGCCAAAAGTTGCGTATTGGCCGTACACACGAAGATGCTAAGGCGGCGTCTTCAGATTTATCCACTCTGGAACCCAGTTTTAAAAAGATGCGGTTTTGACCTCTGAAAACGCCGGCTTTGTGTGGACGAAAGGCTGAACCACTTAAAAACTTTGGCGTATTCACCCTGACACGGCTTTGTGTGGACGGGCCCTCAAGCGGCACAGTGCAGCAGTGAGAGCTCCGCAGTTAAGTTTAACATGGACAATTAACAACTTCCTCTTCCTCTCTTTTGATGTGTGTGCGTGAATGATTAAGGTGAGAAGCCGCCCATGTTTCACTTACATATACTTATCACAATATCATCCACTGTGCTCCTAACAGCGGAATCTCGCCATGTCTCAACCCAAGCATGAAGTAGAACTTAAAACCAATTGTGTAAATGAGCAAAATTCCTCAATTTATCCGTTCTCCGTACACCATTTCCTCATTCAAACATAAGTCTCACATTATAACACTAAGTCATCACGTTATAAGGTGAAACGTTTCACCGTACAACACGATAAATAGTATATTGTTATGAAGAGCCCGTCGCTGTAAAAATAATTAAAAAAATATATATATATATAAAAAAATAATAAAACTTAAGTTTATGAAGAGATAAGACGGCGCCCTCTCCTCTCCTCTTATATGCTTTTCTCACAACTGTGTGAATTGACCTGGATATGAAGTGTCCGTAGCACCAAATAATATAACGGTAGTTTCTAAAGAGCTAAGACGAAAAAAAAAACCACTCAGCAGCGGCGGTCATATTTCAGCAGCTGCTACTTGCATGTAGGGGAAACACTGCGCATATTTGTAAGAATTGAGTGTAAAGCTATTTTTCCTTTTGTTTATTTCAGCACCACACACATACACGCTTTTTGTGAACCTCCTGCATTGAAAATTAAAGTACTCTCTTGAACCTGATTATCTGGCCGGAATCATTCATTCCATAGTTGTCCTACCCAAAGGACCCTGAGGACCCCTTCCTCACATCGCCCAAGGAGTGAGTTGCACATATGCGTGTGTGTGCTCTGCTGGTGTCATGCGGTGTGACGGGAATTTGACCAGCGTTTAAATCGGCATATTTTAGACTGACTGGCCAGTCGCAGGTCATGGCCAATCACGTGAGAATCGGCCCAATTCCGAGCACTGCCGATTAATCGGTGCAAGTTTAATTTTCATGTGTTATCAGTCCTGGGGCTATAAACACAAACATTCTCAGAATACTCTCAGTGAGGTTCTAACTTAGCCTAAACACTTTTAATAAGGAGTCCCAGCTTAGGAGTGGTTTAGGAGAGCTCTCAGAGCAACTCTGAGCAAGGATGGGACAGAAGCTTTTACCTCAGTGAGGAGGTGTGGTTGACCCTGTTGCTAGATACGATGCATTGTTTTAACAGATGTGATTGGTTGTCAGAGACACACCCTTTTGTGAGCCTGCAAGGTGTGGGCACCCAGTGGAAATTAAATAAACTGCTGACTGTAGAAGTGTTGTTTGTGTGATCACTCTGCTGATGGATGGTTGAGAGACCCAAGTCAGCACTGCTGCAGTTGCAGTTCCTGTTTTTCAAATATCTTGATATTGTGAACACTGTGGGAAATGTGTGCGTATACCTAAAGACACTGACCATGTATATTACGCCTGCACTATCTAATCTGTAGAATTTGATTCACTCACTGTCATCCAGTGTTTGGAGAATATTTCTCTGACCTCTTCCGTCATTTTCTCTTCTGTTTAAGAAACTCTTAAGCCCCTTAAATGTCCTCCTCTCCACTCCTAACAGTTTTTGACAGTAGAAGCTCTTTTAAGGTCTAAGATGCTCTGTGAATAACTTTTATCTTTACAAGGACCTAGTCTTCACTTAAGGGGGAAATTCTGAGAAAACATCACAATTCTAAGAATTTTCTTAGAAATTCATCACTAGGAGCAACTCTTAGTGCTAGGAAGCTTTGCGAATATGACCCCAGGTCTTTAGTGTTAAATAACGTGCTTTATAAAGTCAATCCACTACATTTAATGAACAATTTTACTTCTAAAGGACCATGCACTGTTATGCATTTATGGAGAAAACAAAACATAAATGTTACCTTCTGATATATTGTACCGGAGTTTTCATCTGCAGTCCCCTGTCAGGCCACCATTAAAACATACACTCAGTTTCAGAACACCAATAAACCAACTCCAGTAGACAACTAGGACACATAATACAAAGTTACAGACAGCAGTACATCACACACACACACACCCACACACACACACACACACACACACACACACACACACACACACACACACACACACACACACACACACACACCATGTGAGCAACCAGTGTGTGTTAGACAAATTAAAAGCATGGGTATTTGTATTCAAAGCAAAACCGATAAAGTGCAGAGTCAGTGGTTATAGAGTTGAGTAGCTTTCAGCAGACTTTTCAATTTGGCTTAAAGCTCAGCTTTATGTCATCTCATGGGGCATTCCACTTAGAATGGTATAAAAATGTCACACCACTTCTGGCAGCGGAAGAAAAAGGTGAGGACAACAAAACAAAAAGGTACATGAGGGTGAATCACTGCTGCAAATTAGTCACATATGAATGTAATTTGTCAGAGACAGGTTGGAGTTTAAGGATGTGTAGATCCCAAGCACTCCAAATGATCCTAGGTGTGCTGTTTTTGTGTGTTTGAGTGTGAAAGTAAGTGTGGGTGTTGGTCTATAGTGAATCAAATGAAAATAGCAGCAGCAGCTCATTAAATTTTTATACACAAGAACAAGTCAGGCAAGGAAAACCTGCCAGGAAACTAGTGTCACATACAGCTTTGTGAGTGTGTTATGGTGTGTGTTGCACGTGTGTCTGTTTTGTGTTGGACAAAAAAAGGATGTGCTAAATTGTAAACCTAGTTTTTCTCATTTATGTTTGGGATTGCTCTACAGTGAGACAGGACATTGAAACAAATACACTAAAAAAAAAAAATAATAAAATAAAATAAAAAAGAAAGAAAAATTTGAAGATAAAAATAGAGTTGAAACCTTATCTATTTTGACTAGTTTTTGATATTTTTCGCTGCACTTAGTGACATGATTAGCAGTTAACCAAAAACTTCAGAAAGCTTTAAATTACCTCTAGAAATGTTAGCAACATTACACATTAAAGCCGGGTGTTTTTAAGACTCAGCTGAAATAATTAGTTGATCAATTGATTAGTGAAGTGACAGAAAAATAATTGTATCTTTTTTTTTTTCAAGCAAATACATTGAACATTATGTCTCAGCTTCTTAAATGACAGCATTTGCAGCTTTTCTTTGTCTTATGTGATAAACTACGTAGACTTCAGCAGGAAGCTCCAGTCTCCTAGTGAGATCACCAACACGAGCCTCCAACAAGACTTAGGCCCTGTTTCCACCAAGCAGTCCAGTAAAAATGAATGGTATCAATGGAACCGTTCCTCACCATCTCCAGGCTAAGGTTGACACAGCGTCCCAAAACGTCAACAACCAACGCATCCAGGGTACTTTGCATGTCATATCTCAAAGTGGAAAGTTGGTGATGAGGTCAGAGCAAGAATGTGTTGGTCCTGGACCACACTGAAAAATGTATCCTCAAAAAACAGTTTGAATTATAACTAACAAATTAGCACCCCACAAATGACATACTGAAATACTTTACGTAAGGTTACATAGGTTACGTTTACGAAAAGAAACTTGGTATGAAGTACTTAAAAATAACTCAAAGTTCACTTGGTTTCGCACGGTCCTGAACATCTATCTCTTGGGGGAAAGTCCTGTGTTGTTTAACCTATCTACCACCCTGACCTCCCTCCTAATGTGGACTTTCGGTATTTACACTGCTTCCTTATTTCCTTGCGTCAGCACATAGGTCCTATGATCACAGCCTTCCTGATTACATGGGTTACATATAAATTGCGGTGCATTACTTTTTGTATGTATGAAGGATATGCATGAGATCAACCTGCATTGAAGACTGCCTACATAGCTGAGATCCTTGCTTATCTGATTCCCCACTTTGTTGTTGCCAAGGACCATTTCTAGAGCTGCAATGGCAACAACAAACTCACACCAACAACAAAACGACTTGACTCTGTCATTAAACCCACGGAGTTCACACTCCCACAGCAGTAGTCTTCAAGCAGTGGAGAAATGGTGGAACTAAGGGTTGTGCTTGTCTCATGATAAAAACAGATATGAAAGAGCAGGGCAAGGAGGGGCTGGCTGCACGCAGCTAGACAACCAAGTCATGTAAGAGCACGACTCAAGCTGTCTACCTTTTTTCTAGATGCTTTGCTCCAATTTTAGTATTATCTATGTATTCGGTTGATAAGGATGCAGAGCTAAGACTCCGGGATAGAACTGGGGTGGGGTAGTCTGTAATTATGTAATTGTTATGCAGTTTATAGATGAACAGATGCCTCCCCTGCATTCCATTTTATAACACTTCTATTTACTTTAATGGTTTTCAACATGTCCAAATCCATTACATGAACTGGCCTGGTCCAATGATTGCTGCATATGACACTATGGAAACACACACACACACACATGCACGCACACACACACACACACACACACACACACACACACACACACACACACACACACACACACACACACACAGTGTTTAAAGTAATATGTCCGATCCCAGTCTGCAGTTGTAGACAGTGAATCACAGTGCACGAGCCCATGAGTAATGATGGCAACAACATGTGCACATGTACATTCTACAAAAATACACTGTTTTTGTGTATTTGTGTCCACATCTGTACTTTTCAGTCAGCTAGTTGCAGGAGGAAGCCAGACGCATCTGGAAAATATATTATTCAGCTAGCTTTTATTTACTTTGTCTAGCATCTGAGTGCTGCCAGGCTGCCTAGCACTGATTGCTACTGTCCTGCCTTTACACCCCAGTACACAAACATACATGCATTTACACACACTTATTACACAACAGAGCTGTTGGTGTCTAAAGACAGAGGAGGTAGCAGGGCTGTTTTTTTTTTTTGTTTTGTTTTGTTTTGTTTTTTGGAGGGGGGGTCGTCTGCATTAAATTCATTGTCAGTAGTAATGCTTTTAATTGGTCAAGGTTCCTGTTCAAAAGGTCCCACCAACTTCTTCTTTAACTTCGGGATAAATTGCAGCACATTCTCTCTCCGACGTCGTCACATGTCAGCGTTTGGTCATGGACTTTTCACATCGACGTATGATGTGCAGGGCACTCTGGGTGTGTTGGTTGTTGGCGTCCCGGTACGCCGTGTAAAGTTCAGCCTGTTACATGCATTGTCTGTTTTCAAAATACACTTATGTCTTCACAAGAAATGTACAGTTTGCATACAGTCAATACACACACTTTCGGTACAACACCACTACTTGGAACAGGGTTCAACTTTAGAATCTTATGGGAATCAAACATTAGCCCCTTGGGTGAAAGTCAGTGGTTAATGGACCCATCCACCACCCCTTCCGCCTGCCTCACTCAGACTTCCCCCAGCTTAACTTTTGTTGTTGTCCAGCTGCGTTCCCCCCTGACGCCGCCGGGCGCCAAAAAACAACACTGGCAACCAGCAACATATCTTGCCAACGTGAAAGGACAGCTTTTTTTTTATCAGTGTCTGCTGGCAAAGGTCACTGACCAAGCGCCAGTATTCGACGACTTCGAAGTAAGACTAGGTTGCCAGGACATGAGTGTACATACTGAACATGGTAATTTGCCACCCAGACCACCTTGAAATGTGGTCTGACTGATCAAATCTTAATACACATTGAGGACGCATTGGGTGCATTCACATTTTTACTTAAAGCTGTCCACTGACCACAGACATAAAATATAACTGTACGCCTGATTTCAATTCATTGTAACAAGTTAATATATAATCCAACATCTTTCACATTAAATCACAGTCTGTTTCAAGCATGTTTTTAATTTGGGTTATCCGGTCATTAACAGTGAATCTGGTTTCACATAAACCTGGTTTGATTTCAGATCCTAGATCAGATCAGATATTGATGGTTAAATAGCGTTGTCATTCACAGTACTTCATCCTCCTCTCCCTCCCTCCCTCTCTCCTTCTCTGACTTCATCAGGGTGTAATCTCTGACCCCTTCATAATGGAAATGAGATCCATCTCAGGTACTGGTCTGGGCATCTATTATGAATGAGACACACGGTGCTGCTAGCACTGGTAATGGACGAGCTGGACCCAGGGCTGGACACACAATCACACACACACACACACTCAGATGCTGGGAATGATGGTCATGTTTGGGGCTATAGGATACCTGACAGCTCCAGCATGTTCAGCAGGACCTGCCCCATTAGGTTCTCACTAAATAGAGGGAAAAGGTGATAGAGGAGCATAAAGAAGAATTTGTTCAAGAAAGGAGTCTTTTCCGATTTTACTTAGCTAGTTTTTATTAAATCTTTGCACTTGTACCTCTCTGTACATACATATTTATTTGGTTTCCTGATGTGTTAACACTTTTTAGTATTACTACTATCACTACCATTACCAAAACTGCTAGAGCAGCTGATACATATACTTTACCAGGAAGTGGGGCTATTAGTGCTGAACTGGATACTATTATACTGTTAAAAAAGGTCTCATTGTGACTCAAACAACCAATAACACAATGAATCAGTGTAGTGCTGAGGGGTATACCCGTTCATTTGGTATACCAGTTGTACTTTTCCACACATATAACACATATAAAGTCATTTTGGCACCTAGCTGAAACACTTTCTGCAACTCTTCAATAGGCAGCAAAATATTTTATAGAGTCCACTGCCAAGAGCACTACGGTCAGAGCAAATACTACTGTGACTTGAGAGGGGAATCCTTTTAACTGCTTACCCTTCTTACGGTTAATTTTTTAACACAACCTTCAATAAGGCACATCAATGTGTGACAACAATTTGTAACACCAATAATTGTGCATTTACAAAATTACACCACTGAGCGGCATGCTGGGTACAACTCACTAGCTATCCAGTTAGCTAACAGTCTCTTACCAGCTGGGAAAGGGTTATGAGGCTCTGTTGCTTCAGTAATGTTACATTTAAGATCAGAAAAGAGAGATGGAGGATGGAAGAAGAGACCAGAGAGGTATTAGAAGAACTTGTGCCCAAGAGAAGAGCTGTGTCTGTTGTTTGGAGGCTTTTTTGTTTTAAAAAAATCCAAGTTATGTGCACTTGAAGAAAAAAACAACAACAACAAAAAAAACACAGTGTCTTTTCCAGACACTATGGTTTTTCTGCCAGAGTCAGAGATGATAGAGAAACAACAAAGGCGGAAAATCCTCCTGCTTCACTGAAGTCAAGTGTGACATGTTGCCTTCAGGTACTAACACGTCATAACAGAAAAACTACAGTCTAAGTCATTGAGCAAGCACCGGTATTCAACGACTTTGTCAAAATAAATATTTAAATAATTTAAATCTGAACATATAGCCTGTGTTTAGAGACAGGGCATAAAACCAATGATTTTTTGATCCTTACAAATCAATACTGAAAACCAAAAGTCTACTCAAATCGTGGATTTAGAGAAATGTGACCTTCCCAGTATGATGATGTTAAAATGTTAAAAATTCCATTAACTCCTGACAATAGAATAAGCCACAAATCTATAAAAAAGGGGAAAAATACAGTGATATTCTGTGACACAACCAGAATCTTTTGGTCAATTTTTGGTCCTACTGCCCAGCACTATGTCAGTGGCTTTGTCATGACCAAAATACAGGGGCACCATCTGTGCATATATGTGTGTCTACATCTGTGAGTGCACGATGACGTTTCACCAAAACAGACATCCCTCACATGGCAAACCAAAAAATATGTATGATCCAGAACACAAGAAAGAGATGCGTGTGACAGTCCCCATCAGTCAGCCACCATTTAGACAGCTGGAAAAGGAGTCATAAATCAATTTTGAGCATATTATGACACAATGTGGGGATGCACACTCTTAAACACACTCAAATAGCAGCATAATATCATATTGATTTAATCTATTGTTATGGTTAGAGAGGCAGGAAATAATAGCAAAGGGAAATATGGAGACTTTTTTTTAAAGAGGGGGTGTAAGAGGAAAAATAGAATGTCTCTGAAAAGAGACAGGTGTAAAAATGGAGAGATGTGGGTTAAGTAGAGACTGACAGGAAAAACTGCATCCCTTGATCATTCACTCTTTCACTTTCAACTGCAATCACCCCCCCCCCCCCCCCCCAAACCCCAAGTCCATATATTCCTCCATATAATCTATTTCCTGTAAAGACAAAAGGCTCGATTTAATCCTTGAGTGCGTTGTTCATCTCTCAGCCATTGTGACTTTTGACCCCACCTCCACCACCACCCCCACCCTAACGCCTTCCTGTGAACACGGTAAGGTCATGAACTCAGGGCCAAAAGGAAATGGGCCTTTTGGGGATGGGAATCACGGATGGCATCGGGTCAGCCATGAATAGAGATCAAATCAACATTAGGAGCACTCTGGGGACCCATATGATCCAGGCACACTCTGCACAGTGCGATGGTAGCGGGGGAGGGATGAGGATTAAGGTTTCAAATGCCGGTATACTCTATCAGAAGTAGGGTTGGGCGATAATACGATAATAAGGTATCCCGCAGTATCTAAAAATAGCAACGGTATCAGTTTCATTACAGTCATTCGAAAAAAAAAAAATTCTGCTGCGCATATAGGCTTATAGGGGCCTAATATAATATAAAATATAATTTATTTAATGCCTAAATAATGACTGTTTGTCCAGCACCTATTAATGTGTGGTTGAGTTTTCAATTTAATACTGTTACAATTTAAAACTAATGGTAGGCTATAATGATTCTCTTGACTGTTGTTTCAGGAGATGACGATTAATAAAGTTTTTGGATGTGATGTTGTCACATGACAGCTCAGAAGGAAGAAAGAGAAGAAAAGATGGCAAGCAGCGCATCAGCGAGTTGGTCCCTAAAAAAACACAACTTCTGCAGTTTGGCAGCATTTCGGGTTCCAACCAAATGACAAGGGAGAGCCGGCGAATGTCGACGAGGCTGTGTGCAAGATTTGCATGAAGACGTTGACAGCGAGTGGAAATGTAATGGCGCCAGGCATTTTCCTCTGATGTTTAGAGGTGCCCGAAAGTACCTGTGCGTTTGTGCCACAAGCTCTCCATCAGAGCGGGTGTTCAGCACCGTGGGCACAGTTGTAAATTGTGCCCTGCTCAAGCCGGAAAAAGTAAACATGCTGGTTTTTCTGGCAAAAAATCGTGAATAGTTTTGAAGCATGGGATGGTGCTGTAGTTATCATTATAGTTTGTTTTTATTTCCTTTTCAATGAGGAGTAGCCTGTTCTGACGGACAAAAAAGTTTGGACTTGGAGAGGGTGAACTATTCAAACTAAAGGTAGGTTCTAAAAATAAACCAACGGACAGTGTTTCCCGTTGTGTTCTCAGGATAGGATTACATATGCCAATTTTCGGTTATGCCTTGTTACCTATTGTTCTGTTTTTCTTATATGATAAGCCCTAGTACTGAATGCTGTAGAGCTGTGCTTTTAATTTATTTGATTTACGTTGATAGGTTCTAAAAATAAACCAATGGACAGTACCCGTTGCGGTCTCGGGATACGCTGGATAGCACACATTTTCGTTACTGCCTTTATTTTTAATTGTTACTTTTTATTATTTGATAAGCCTGTAGGTATTGGATGCTATAGGGCTGTGTTTTAATGTAATTGATCTGTGTCAATGACTGTACTGGAAGTGGACTGTAGCCCACAGACAGTTTGTTGTTATTTTCATTCTGTTTGGTTGACTGCTGCATTTGCACTTTTTAAAAATATTTGTTAATAAAAGTTGATAATGTTGTACATATTTTGTTGTTATTTTTTCAGCATTCTAAGGCCTATGTAATGTTTGCTATTCTGTTTCTGAATGGTATAGGCGCAAGCCCACATTTTGGCGACTCCCTCTGAACTCTACAAAGTTTTTTTTAATTAGTCACGGTAATACCGTATACCCTGGGAAAATGTGGGGAAGGTTTAACGGTATCAAAATTTGTTTACCACCCAACTCTAATCAGAAGTGATTGTTGGATGGTTGTAAAGCTTTGGAAACCTCCTCCCCCTACACGTTTCAGATGCCAGATTGGGGGCTGTGTTCCACCATTTCTGTAACTTCCCGAAAACTTCAATCTTACATTTATTCACACCCAGTGGTCAGGCCTGCAGAGGTCAGCTGTGTTTAAACATCAAGTTTTTTCATTTGCTTCAAAACTATTTGCGGCACTTTTCATATGCACAACCAAGTGCAACACTATGAATGATATTCAAGAGAAAAAAATTTTAAGTGTGTTGTTGTCCCCATATTTATTTATTTATTTATTTATTTATGTGTTTTAGCTTTTAAAGGTATGTGTGCATTTTTTGTCTTTATAAGTGATGGCTGGCCTTTTTTAATGTGGTCACTTTGGATCAAATATAAACACTTTTCCTTCCAAAATGGTCACCAACATGATCTACTTCTTTTCAAGCATAACCCAGCTCTTAAGTGTGGATTATATTCACCACAGTATACCCTTTGCAAACTTACAAATATGAAAACTTTATTGTCCATGATGTGAAAACTTTCCTTTGGTTTTACCATAACACATGCAATAAAGACATACCAAACTTACCAAAGTAAGCATCCCTTTCATATCAGGCGTGAAGGCTCCAAAAGTTGTTGTTATGCTTGGTAATGCACCTCTGAGTGTTTGTTAACTAGACGCCCTATGCATTTTTCAGGTCAACAGGAAAGACTGGCTGAACAGGTCTGCCTGTACAAACATCTCTACGACTCTTCATCGAGAGACCACAGGGACAGTCACACAGTTTTACATTCTTGGAGAGAAACAGCCACCAAAGAAGAAGCTTTAAGCTGCAGGGTGATGGGGAACATCAGTGATCACTGTAAACGCTAAAGGAATGGTCAAGGGAAGAATAGTGACCCATGAGAAACAAAGTGGTATAAAACAATTTTGACTAGGAGGTGAGCAATAATATAGTACACAAATGCAATGTTTGGTGGTATGTTTGTGTTTACTATTGTTGCCAGGCACCTATTTGGCTGAGGAACGTTCTAGCTAAGAATATTTGGTTTGTTTGCTGCCTGGCATTTCAGAGTATATTGCAGCAAGCATAAATATCTCTGTGCATACTTGTGGCTCCCATTGCATGTACAGAGGCTTGTGTCACAGTGTCTCACTCTAGAATAAACAAAGCTGAACTCCTAACCATCATTTTGCCTTGTGTTTTCATGAGTTAAATATTAGCAATCTGACATGTCAGATAGTGTACAGTCCAGTCTACAAGATGGTCCAGTCTAGAAGTGACTAGTCTAGAAGTGCTAATGAGTAACTGAAAAATTAATATAATTCTGAAATAAGAATAGTTTTAAAATGGTGTTGCAGTGCAATTAAAGGCTCAAACTGGTGCCAAGTGGGGCCGATCACCATTAGTCTCACTGCAATTTGATTAGTTTTGGCCAAGTACTGTTATTGTCATTATTTCTTCAAAGAACTGTGGTCTCTGTGAAAGATGTGAATTATCTTCTACAGGACAAATTTTAAAATCTGACCTTTTGATAAAAAACTTGAGATTCAACACCTCATCAAGCAGCTGTGGCATATTGTTATAAACCAAAATGCTGGTAATAATAATTGTGGATTTAACCTGGAGTAGACTGTTCTCACAAATCTTTTGTATGTTTTCCTAGAAAAAGCTAGCACCCAAATTCATATCCCCCGGAATTTGAGAGACTGCTATCACGTGACAAATGCCCTGATGGCAGTAAACAAGGACGCAGTCCCAAGCGCTTTTTAGAAGGCAGGTTGGGGTGGTGGATGGGTTGCATGTTCGAATCTATGTGAACTTTGAGTCATTTTAAGGTACGTCCTCACCATGTTTCTTTTCCTTAACCTAACCACAGTAACTTTTATTGCCTTAACCTAACCTCTGTAACTTTACATCAATTACGTAACTGTATGTTAATGATGTAACATCATTCATGGGGCACAAATTCATAAGATATCCTACAAACTGTTGCGCGTGCATTTTTTTGTAGGCATACGAATCATTCTATGAGAATACATTGCCTGGAGTGGTTCCTGTGGTCAACTGGTGTTAACTTTTTGTTTTAAAGAACTTGTAAAGAAAGTGCGTTTCCATTGTGCAACCTCCCTCATGTGGCATGAATGTCATTGCAGGAAATGAATACGCTTGAGGTTACACTGCATACTGGTGTTTGGATAAAACAGCAGGCATGCTGCTAGGCTATGTTCTGGCCTCCACAAGCAACTATAGAGGTGCTTAAAGGCCAGCTGGGGTTGAATTCCAAAAATGTACAGGGCATTCAATCAGAATTGCACGTTACCATGTTCTACCAGCTTTTATATTTAAAAAAAAAATGGATACACATGAAAGAGTACTTACAATTTCTGAAAATCTTTGGTATGTGCAATATAAATTTATGCAGCATACAAAGACGTACATTCTATATGGTTTTGTTAACCTGGCTATCATACTTTACAAAGGAGAGTGTGTTTGCAGTGCCATATGAAAATCCACAGAGTTTTGTCACTGGGGGTTGTAGTACAGTACAGCACTGGTCAAGATTCACACCAGGCTTGTATACTGTATGTTGATGCATCTAAAAAGGCACGAAAGGTTTCATATGGAGAAGTGCAGTACTTGACATTAGAGAGAATCTAACTGGAGGAAGCATGAGAAGCAACATGTATATGTACATGGCAAGAGAAAAAGATCAACAGATAGATCTCTGGTTGTTGAAAGAGCATATCTCTCTATGCTGTAATACACATATATAATTCATCTGGCACAACATGGAAAAGGAAGTGAGACAGATCACACTTCAGAGGAAAGATAACATGTTCCTCACATCACTGAAAGTGACCACCAGGTGGAGAACAGAAGGAGGAGGCTGGAGCGCTGAGGAAAATGACACTGTGGACCCTGACAAATGGCAGAGGAGGGGATTAAATAGTAGCCAGGAGAATGGAGAGACGTGAGGAGGCACAGAGAGATGACATAATCGGAGTCTCTGTCTGAACACAAAGGGAAAAGACCAGGGGCCAGATCCACAAAGAATGGATTGCTCCTGCTAATAGCGCCATTATTTGCACAGAATAAGCTCACGCAATCTGCCCTGTTTCACGCAATCTGCCCTGTTTTAATCACTGCTGCCATGCATAGCTGTCAAGTCTCCTGTTTTGGCCGGGAAACTACTGTATTTTACCCCTCTTTCCCGCTGTCCTCTCGTATTAGTATTCTCCCGTAAATCCCCCGTATTATAATACAAAAACAAACTTTGCTGTGCCTCTCCAAAGTGAACTGTCACTAGCGCTGACAACGGGAACAAACCCGGAACAACAGCAGAGAGAGATGGATGGATGTGGCGAAGGAGAAGGCTTTCCTGCCAAAAAAACAAAGAAGTCCCAAATACCTTGCAAAAAGGGACAGCGAATTTACTTTCCTAAAGAGGAGCAGGATGGGGCACATTATGAACTGAAAATATGTTTAAGCAATAAGCCCCGAGAAGCCGTGGGTTACAGTGATTTTACAACGGCTGAGGGGCGTTCAGTGCCCCTCAGCCGTTGTAAAATCAGTGTAACTCACGGCTTCAAGGGGCTTATTGCTTTTATAAAACGGTTACCCTACATATAGCCCATAAAATAAACACACACGAAAAAAATCAACAATTTATTGGTAATAATGCAACAATAAAACTGAGAACTATTCATTCTTCCACCAAGCAAGATCGAGTGGACAGAATGGTTGCCAAGCAACACAGAGGCTGCGGTCTACCAGTGGGTTACACTGATTTTACAACGGCATGGAACGCGGCTCAGCCAATCACATTTAAGGATGGGAAGCACCCGTTTTATAAACCATAAATAAATGTGCTTCATATACCCTTTGTGTTTTCATTTAGGCTGTATTATAACGTAGGGATGTTCACAGCATTTCAGTGTCAACAAAGGTTGGCCTTTCAGATTCTGATCACCTAATTGTAGTTAGTAAGCGGTTGACAAGTTGTTTCTAGATATCTTGTACACTTGTCTTAAAATGTCAGGGATACTGGAGCTTGGTTGGAGTGATGGGACGGCTCGCAGCGAGCACTGGCAAGTTTCCCTTATTTTCTAATCCACAACTTGACAGGTATGCTGCCATGATTACCGGAGAGTCCTGGCATGACAGCCCTTATATAGGCTATGCTCCACAGTTACCACCAAGTTAGTGCGATTTGCAAACATTTTGCGTGAGAGAGAGAGTGAGAGAGGGAGAAAGAGAAATTGCGCGGATTTAATACACGGGTCTCACTGGCGTTAAATAGCACCGCTTTACTGCCCGTGGCAATTAGCGCTGGTCTTTGTGGATTAGGTGGTATTTGCAACAAGGCTTATTTGCATAGGAAGGGGGCAATTTTGCGCTGAATTTATGAATATTCCCTAATTTACATGCATGCAAATTGGACCGGCGCAGCTAGGAGTGGCAGTGCAGTTTGCATTCTGTTTGCGTGCATTTCACCCTTTGCGTGTGCTTTGTGGATTGCACGCTATTTTTTTCTCTCATTTGCACAGGTTTAGCGGTCGCAAAAGCAGTGCAATCCTTTTGAGGATCTGGCCCCAGGAAGGGAGAGAGCACACAGGGAAAAAGATCTATTTGAAATGGGGAGCACCTGAAAATGCAGATCTCAGTCCTTTTACCAAAAGCTAGGGTTGTTTGCCTTGCTGAGCCAGCTAAGGGAAACAACCTCAAAAGAAAATGTTCTGTGACACAGATGCTGACATCTGATAGCCAGCAGTTAGTTTAAAGCAGCATAGTATAACAAAACATAGATGCAAGCATCAATTTCCGGCCAGAATGGACCTTTAAAACTTGTAAGCTGGGTAAGATCAAGACCTTTGACAGTTTAGGATGCCTGCATTAAAGATAAACAACAGGTTGTATGGCAATTGGATGGATGCTTATTCATTTTCGTCTAAATCTCTACCATGCTACGCTCTTCTTTGGAAACACTGTCGCTTCCTATTGGTCAACTGCAGAAACTATTTGAGGAGATGCTACAATGGCTTAGTTTATCTTAGAAAAAATTCCCACGCACTGTCCAACTTGCAAAAATCAGCCAGGCTTCATTTTGCCTGATGAAGGTCTAGTCACTGAAACGTCACATTAAAATCAATATTCTTGCAAGTTAGACATTATGCAGTTGTACTCTGCTTGTCCCTCTCTAATGTACCTGTTTGGAAAAAGATGTGCAAAGTATTCTTTTGTACAATGGTTTAGTTAAAGATATCCACAGAGTTTGAGGATCATTGGACAAACTGTCACAAATTGGCCAAATTTTGCGAAAGGCCAATGCACTTGTTTGGAACTAGCAGGGGCCCCCTATTGAGTAATTTCAAAATAATTTTACACACGATTCAACACTATTATTTAACATATCCTGCAAGTTTTGTTATTATTGGACAATCAATTTCTGGTTTAAAGTCCGATTTGTGTTATGCCACAACCAGTTTTTTGCATTTATGGCTCCCCACAGTGGTCTTTTTGAATAAAACTTTCAGGGTTGTTGCCAGTGCTTGTGCAGACATCTCCTGTAAGTTGTGTGATGATTGGCTCAAATGTCAGGTCTATTTATGTGGTGGGCCACGCCCCCTCTAATGTTCATGGTCAAAATCTTCAAAACGCAAAAAGATATCAACAAGCTTTCAATAACTTTTAATGACCTTGGTCCAATTATGATTCACAGACAATTTGGTACAGATAAGACCTATAGGAGGATATGTCAAAAATGTGTTTTTCAAAAAATTAAAAATGGTGAAAAATGTAGTCTGGCAGAATATAATGGTCCTTAGATTATTTGTAGAAAACACTGAGGTGGACTTGTGTGTCAAATTTTGAGTCAATCTGACTTTTAGTGTGAGAGGCTCAAACCCCTAAATATCCCATATCAGAGTCCTGCACGGGTCCATTTTTAAAAACTTGCACCCACCCATACCCATAAAGCTTAGCACCAGAAGTGACCTGTTACCTGTCATTATGTCTAAGTCAAAGCCGCACCCACCCACACTTATTAATAAAAGTCCTGCGACCCAACCTGCATCCTGATTGTTTAATCAGGATGCAGGTTGGGTCGCGGGACACAGGCTACAGTCACTCACATGAAGCTGGGTTCTCCATTCTTGAATTACTAATTACTCAGCGCAGAAAAAGTCTTTTACTGGCTGCACTCGATGTCGAGATGGTGAAAATATTTTGCCCAATCACTCACAGATAAGGAGACATTTTAGCATTCTCCTTCCACCACCATAAAACCTGCAAAGTTCTATTGCTGGAGTCCTCCATGTCTGTGACGATGGGGTCAAAGATTTGACTTGTGTCACTGACTTCAAAATAAATAAAATTGCAGCTTGATATTTATGATTTAGTTGTCAAAACATTACACATACTGTATACTGCACATCTTTTTGTTCTCACATGCTACCTGCCTGCGTGTACTTCATTTTTACCTGCGCCCATGCCGTTACACAGCTTTTTGCAGGTTACCAGTCAGGTACCAACCCAGTACAGGACTTCATTCCCTAGATCTGCACAACTGCTCATATTGAGCTGTTCATGTTCTTGGGGTCCTAGAGACCATTAAGGTAAATTACAGCAAAGCATGTTGTCGAGTTCATCTTGATCTGTTACGGTTACAGGGACTGCAACTTAAATTGGTACCAAACATGTCCCTACCAAATTTGACAATTTTATTAGCCTGACATATTGATGCATAATACCAATTGTTCACTCCTTCAAGCCATTGATATTGATCACAGTCTGCCCTCCAGTAGAAAGAAGAATCCATAAAAATTTCATGTTATCCAACATGAAATGAGGAGGTAGGCCTTTAACTCCCTCATCTTTCATTATCTTTTTGTAACTCTCTTTAGTCTTCTACTTACTGTGATTCTCTTCTTCCTTCTGTTAATAATCCTTTTAGTCTTTATGCTTACTCACTCAGTATTTTTTTTTTTTTCTGTAATGCCACTGCAGTATACTAAATTACACTGCCATGTCTTCATTTATTGTATTTGCAGGATTTAATATGGATTAATACACCAAGGAGCCAGTTTATTAGGTCCACCTAGCTCAAACTAATGTAATCTAATCCAACAGCCCTGCAATAAAGCCTCTCTTCATGAAGCTTCTAATCAGTTTTTGAGAGAACTGTTTTAGAATGTTGTTTGAACTCAACACTTATTTTGGAGGCTGTAGTTTCCTTGCTCTGTTGAATTGTATTGTGTTTTATGGTTCCTTACAACAGCCAAGAGAGCTCAATGCACTGCGATTTAACACATCGACAACACATGTGAAACATTAAACAAGGTAAATGCAAATACTAGGGCTGCCACCTAAAAGTCAAAGATTTGGATCATCAGTCGGAAATGCTTCACTTGACTGATATTGCTTCAAGTCAATTTTTTTTGAGTCAGTGTGCTGTGCATTGTACCTCTGTTCCATTCCAAACATATAGCTGCAGAGTTAGCACTCCTCACTTTCACATGGCTCTTTGGTACAGGAAGCTGCAGACACAGAGGCAGCTGCCTGGAAAAAGAGAGGCTCTGCCTGGTCAGGCTCTGAGATAATTGTTTTCTGCCTTCTGCTTGGAAGTGGTTAATTTACAGCAACTTAATACAAGACAGTCTCTGCCAGAAATATTTCCAATCCTTCGTTTGCGTAGTTAGCTTGTTTACTACATCCATGAATGTCACTGCCACACTAAGTATCCTGCTGAACGCTGTTTAAACTTTAAAAATCTACATGGAAAAAAAGGAACAGACAGGCCAAATTGAATATTCGCATTGATCAGCCAAATCTGATTTGACATAATTGTGAGGGTATTTGCTAGGGTACAGCCCTAGGAAATACAGGAAATCCAAGCAAATTCAGAAAATACTAAACAATGTACCAAATTCATCACACAATAGGAGTATCCAGGGCAAACTTAAGTCTAATAAACCTTCATTCATTTATTCATTCGTTAATCGCTCATTCTGTTGGGGGGGGGGCTGGAGCCTATGGCAGCTGACATTGGGACAGAGGCAGGGTACACCCTGGACAGGTCACCAGACTATCACAGTGCTGACACACAGAGACAGACAGCCATTCACGCAGACATTCACACCCTCTGGCAATTTAGAGTCACCAATATATCTATCTGTGGGATGAAGCTGGAGAAAACCCATTCTGCCATGGGTGTGAACATGCAGCTCCAATCAAAAGGGCTCAACGACCTCCTTCCAGAATTTCAACCAGGAACCCTCTTTCTGTAATATTTCTATAAGTAAGGCATTGTTGGCACCAGTGTTATTCCTCACTGTATACCTACTGCTGAATCACTGTGTGTGGACTGCAGCTTCATTTAAAATTGACTTTTCAGATGAAATTTGCTGATGAGAGACAATTCTTCCATTGCTTTAAAAGCTTTACTGTTACTTCATATTGCTAATTTAGGGTAAGGCAATGCAGTTCAACAGAAAAAAAATCCCTCTACATGCACAAATGTGCATGTCACTTGTCTTAGCATACACAGTGAAATATTTGACTGCAGATTAAAGGAAATTACTGGCTACTTGTTGCATCATTTTCACAGTAAACTACTGAGCCACATTAACAGTAAATTATTGTGAATCTAGTGCAGTGCCCGTAGGCAGTATGTATTTCTATAGAAAAATGGAAGCTAGAGTAGATTTTTCATGTATGGCGAAATGAGGCTGTGTTCGATGGTTGGATGTACAAAGAGGTGTACATACTCTTACATAGTGTTAATAGAGAAACTGTACATTGGGTAAGACATGAATGTACATTGAGATATGGAGAGACGCAACATCATTAGGTTTCCTAGCTTTCCGTAGGCAAACAATCTTGAAATGGTAGCTAGCAAGCACGTAACCCTGCACACCTGAAAGAAAAAACAAACGTTTCCGACCTAGCCATACTTTGGTATGGGAAGTTTAGGCAATGTTTTAGTCAATCTAACCATGTTGTAGCCATGTCAGCAAATACCATGAGCAGATGAGAACAGCGTGGTGAAGCTTAAGAAATACTTACCCATGAGATTATTGAAACATGTCATGTCAATGCAAATTGCACAACTTCATCTATTCCTGTATGGGGGAGGGACAAAAGGGAATGCCATAACCCCGGGTGTACACTGGATCCGTTGCGTGCGTGGTCCAGCCGTGGCACGGACTCCTCCATCCTGTGCCGGGCGTCAATGTCCACTGGAAGCGTATCTATAGCGGCGCGCACGCGAGCAGCTGGAGTTGACTGATCGCGAGATCATGATGTCACGCGATAATTTGCGGAAACACTGGAGGTAAAAAGACATCAACAAACAAAGAAAAGATTTCTCTACCTGCCGGGGGCCACAAACTTTGATGTCATGCTGTTGTAGCGATGTGAAATACGCTCTGGAGTTTTCATGGGTGTTTTTATTTTGAAAATTGACGGAATACTCTCGTCTTTTCTGCGCCTGACTTCCTGTTTGACTCATTTGGTCTGTGGAAATTGACGCATCGTTGCGCAGCGTCCGTCAAAAAATAGACCCAGCGCGTACTTTTAGCGGAGCGGAGCGCCGAGCCGCTTCTGGTGGAGCAGTTTACATTGACTTAATGGCCGCGATTAGCTCCAGCACCCGCACCGTGGCTGAATCGCCCACTTGACGGATCCAGTGGACATCCGGGGTAAGCCTGTGCATAGTTTTGGGTGACGCAGAGCGGTATAGCAGTAGGATACTTTGATCTTTTATTCCGTGAGGCGTGGCTACAGCTGTGAGCGAGAGTGCGATAGGCTGATTGGTTACACGGAGGTCTATGGGATTTTAACTTTTAATGATAATGTTGTGAATATTAATCCAAAAAACTTCAAAATAAAGGATGCACACCATCGTGCCATGTGCAAGCCATATCCGAAAGCTTAGGTTGATCTGACAAACAGTCAGAGAGATATGCGAGCCACAGACACACAGACCGACAGACACACAGACTGACAGACACACAGACACACAGATACACAGACAGAGATTCCTTGCTTTATAGATAGATGACAGCTGTATAATGTGATCTCACTGTAGTTATGCCTGCTGTGATTTAGCAGTATGCTCCTGTAAAATTACTACATTCAGTTCTAACCTCACAGTTAAATTACATTCATTACATTACAATTCCATTCCATTCCATTACTGATATAACAGTAAATTCCTGTAAATTACTGAATGTAACTGTAACTTCACTGTTCACTGTACATTTGATTACTGTGATTTAGCATTATGCTCCCATAGAATTTCTGTATTTCTGTATACTGTAATCTCACTGTTTAACTCCATATATTACTGTGATTTATTAATATTCTCCTGTAAAATTATTATATTTAATAGTAACCTCACAGTAAAAGCCCATTACATTACTGTGATATAACAGTATGTTCCTGTGAAATTAATGAAAATAACTGTAACACTACAGTTTATGTACATTTGATTACTGTGATTTAGCAATATGCTCCAGTAAACTTACTGTATTTCACTGTGTTCTCACAATTAAACTCCATATATTACTGTGATTTAGCAGTGTACTTCTGTAAAATTACTGCATTAATTTCACAATAAAATTCTGAATATAGGTAAATATCACAGTTGTAGCCTTAAGGTAATAATAATGTAATTTATTGTAAAATATGACAGTTACATATTGTAACTTTCTGGAAATAATTTGCAGTGTAGTGATGAATGAATCAGTCAATCAATCAATCACTCCACTGTATATTGTCCTATTCCACTCTGTTGAGTAGCTTGTTGTCAATTTACCAGATTTGTAAAACTATTTTAATTATTTATTACATCTTGTATTTCCCAAATTGTTCTCATTTTTAATAAGTTATTAACCTAATTTCACATTTTGTGAATTGCAGTGTGAGCTCTTGTTTTTAAGAAGCAGCGTGTCAGTGCAGCCATTCTAATAAGTTTTGTTTCTTTGAAATAGGTGTAAAATAGCAGTTTATATGTTCTGGCTTCAAGAGAGTCTTAGAGCTCCTCTGGTTTTATTAAAACAACTTGAAACCAAACAGCACTTTGGGCAAATCATCAGCATCTTGTGTATTAAAGCCCCAACAGAAACAAAATCAGCCTCCTGCCTTTAAACTTTAAATGCCTGCTTTACCTCCGCCCCTTTAGGATGGTCCATCTATTTATCTATACAGTCCCCGTAGTGAGGAAATTAAACCTTTACATCATCACAGATGCTCTGCTCCTTACATCGCCACAGTGTAGGAATGACTCTGCAGGGAGGAAAGAATTGGCTGTGAAGAGAAGGGAAGAATGGGTGGGGAGGGAGGCATGAGGCGTCCTGCAGCAGACTGGAGATACTGTCTTGCTTTTTTCTACTATTTAATACATTTGGAGATGATAGATGCTAATGCAAATCTTTCTATCTATCAATCTGGAAGGCTAGTCACAAAAATATGGGAAACAATCTTATATAAATTGGTAAATAGCAACATTATTAGACTGTGCTGGAAGATTTATACACATTTTATAAGGGTCTGTGTTTTTGCAATGCACACACTGAATCACACCATCTCTCTCTATTCTGTATTTTGGTCTGATCTGATCGCGTTTCAGCGATAGATCACCAGTGAAGCGGTGGCCTAAAATTATCAGATTAATTCAATTAATATAATCTGATTCCTCTTAAATGCTGCTCCACTAATTAAGCATGGGGAGACGCACGGCACGGACCACCCACTGGTTAGCAAAGCATGACAGAGTGCGTGTGTGTGTGTGTGTGTGTGTGTGTGTGTGTGTGTGTGTGTGTGTGTGTGTGTGTGTGTGAAAGCAAATGCATGTTTGAGTCAGTTCATCTGTATGTGTGTTTGTATTGCAACAAGTGTGTATGTATGGCTTGCACACACTTTCTCACACACATTGATAGGACTGGTACAGATGAAGCAATATCTGGAGGCTGGTGTAATTAGGGCCAATTCAATTGGACTCTGATACTTCATTATGCACCTGCCAACAACACCAGCGATTGATAGCCATATTTTCCCTCTCCATTTCGTTTTCTCGCTCATTAATGGTGTGGAATTAATGAAAATGGCCCTGAGTGGCCACGCTCACTCCTGGAGGACAGCATTCACGCTGCATGATCTGCGTGTCTGCCTGTGTGTGTGCTTGTGTGTATGTTTGAGTGTGCATTCGTGAACTTTTCACCCGAGGGGTCTAATCACACTGTTTTTTTAATGATACAGAAAGGCTTTACTCTATATGATGTGTACACACAAACACACACAATACACACAGATGATGACTTTTACACACACACACACACATACACAGGTTGTATGCACAACCCTCACACTCTAAAGTGCCTTGGTGAAATATTTGATAAGGAAGCATAGCGCTTGTAAGGAGGCAGGTTGGGGTGGTGGATGGGTCATAGAGAACCGGAATTTCGCCTGGGACTTTCCCTCGGAGTCACATGTTTGGATTCGTGTGATCTTTAAGTGAACTTTGAGTCATTGAAAGATACGTCCTCACCATGTTTCTTTTAATAAATCTAACCACAGTAACTTTTATTGCCTAAACCTAACCTCAGTAACTTTACCTAACGTACATAACTGTACGTTTAAGATGTGATGTCATTCATGGGGTACAAATTTATAGGATATCATACTAACTGTTGTGCATGCATTTTTTGTGGGATATCATATAAACCGTTCTATGAGAATACGTTAACCCTCTACTGTACACCTCACACTAGGAAAATCAATCAGTAATTTTTGGAGAAATGGATGCTAACGTGACCACAGCTCTGTACAGTAGCAAATTTATGATTATGACTACACAACACTATCTAATTTATAATGCTGTTTTTTCACATGTAAATGACTTGAATCCACACTAGAGTTTTTAGGTCATCTTTGTAAGGACCTCTACCTGAGCAATTCTGTAACAAACAAACAAATCTGTATATTATACCAAACATTTGGACTCAAAAAACTTTTTTTTTCAAACAGTATGGTTCACTCCCAACTCCCAAAAACTCAATAAAACAGCTGTCCTTTCACGTCGGCATGGTATACGGACAGCCGTCGTTAAGCAATAACAGCACCTGGCAGCATCCAGGGGAAATGCGGCCTGACAACACATAAGTGAAGGGGGTGACAAGTCTGAGTAGGGTGGGAGGGAGGGGTTGTGGATGGGTCCAACAATCACCTCCTTTCACCCGGAAGGCCAGTGTTTCCTTCCCGTTTGAATGTAAAGCTAAGTCCTGTTCTTTTTTCTAAACCGAACTCCGTGCTTCTGTTGCCTTAACCTAAACCATGTCCATTTGTTGCTGACATAAAAAAATGTAAATTCTGGATGTTGTACAACATAGTATGTTCATTTTGACACAGACTGTATGCAAACTGTACATTTCCTGTGAAAATGCAAGTATATTTTGAAAACACACAATGCATGTAACAGCCATTCCAGAACATCAACAACAAATGCACCCAGGGTACCTTGCAAATCATATGTTGATGTGAAAAGTCCATGACCAAACATCAATATGTGACGAGGTGAGGGTGAGAATGTATTGACAAAGCAGTTCAGTTTCGTCAATGTTTTTTAGCTACGAAACCTGTTAAAGCCCAACGAGTACTCAGCTACACGCCTGAGCTAATGTTAATTAGCTGCTTTGATCACACACACAAATATAAACGTTAAAACGTTTGCCAAAATGGACATGTTCTACACACATTTAGTCGTGCAGTTTATTTTACAAAAACCATTAGCACCAACGAATAATACATTCAGATTTAGACAAGAAAGAAAACAACAAAAAAACAAACAAAAAAAAGGTGGTGACTCCCTACCTCTGAAGCAGTCATGAAGTCTGAACATGTGTCCATTCCTATTTATATTCATTGAATCTAATTTCATTTTAATTATTATACATATCAGAGCAAATTGTTAAACTATGGTTATATTCACTAGGTCAAATTTTAATATATTATGTATTATATACCTGCACAATGCCCATGTATAATTCTATGAATAGTTTCAAAATGGCAAACCATAATCCTACCAACACGCAATTTCCTCTTAAAGATTACTCCAGCAACCCTATCACTTTTTTGGGGGGGAAAGGGTTATTATGTTTACTATGGGCAATGTTATGTTTGCTGAATTAATGGTGGTAGTGTACCTTTTTTAGTGGTCATTCTGTCTGATAATATAGAGCCACCATAGTTTATATTTGACATCTGGCCAGTAGTAACACATTAGCCCTGTGCTATTTCGCAATGTAACTGTTTTAAAAAACGCTAAAATGAGACCCCCAAATAACTGTAGCTTTATACATTTGTTATTTTGGAACTCAAGTTATATTATGCCTGTCATCATGCTATTTATGATACAGGCTAGGCCTGACATTGATACAAAATGCTGTTGATATACTGCATATCTCATATAATATAGCAGCTCATCCCGGTCCTACCAGTGGGCTAGCAAGCTAGCTTATACACTAACCTGTTGTGTTTTGTACTCCTTGGAGAGGTCTTGGTGTCTGCCACTGGCTGAGATGCTAGGTGTGGTTTTTTTCCTCCCTTGAACAACACTGTTTTATAGCAACTTTTGCATAAAGGTTTCATTATGTCAGTGGGTTCGCCATCATAGTCTGCTTGGTATCAAGAGTATTGCCACAGTCAACGTTGGCAACCTCTTTTGTTTACCAGCACATAACGTCGTGTTGTCCCCTGATCATGACACATTTGACCAACAACAAGTGCCTACCAAACACTGGGAAATTCTAATGCGTTAATAAAAAAATTTTGAAAAAGTACCCACATTTCAGTATACCATGCAACACTAGCGTAGCAGCAGATTATGTTTGAGCTTTGAGTGAAGGCAAAAGGTGGTTTGTATGCATGTGGTCCACAGTACATATAAAAACACACTGTGTTATGTACTATCATTGCCATCCAGTCAAAACATTTTGGAAGAAAATAAGTTTGAGTTTGGTTGTGGGTGTGATTTAACGCCCATCCATACGAAGCCTTGTCAGGGTGGATTAGGCCAAAGTTTTTAACTGGTTCGGCCTTTTTCGGAGGTCAAAATTGCATCTTTTTGAAGTGGGGTGCCAGAGTGCACAACTCTGAAGATGCCGCTTTTGTGTCTTCATGTGCACAGCCAATGAGGACTTAACCCCGGCAGGAAGCCGTTCCATCTCAACAACAACAACAGCAATGGCGGATTACAGATTCATGTTCCTGCTATAGAACCTGCTGAGCCTACTGGGGCTTCTACAGCAAAATCTTCTCCTCCTCCTTCACCACAACGAGCAGCAGACAGCAATAGACAACTCTTTATGCTACATGCTTTTGGATCCACCATGGAACACAACAAGGAGAACAGCAAGCTTTTTGAGCATGCTCCGCATCTTCTTCTCTAGTTCAGAGCTGTATGCTCCGGTTTTTAGTGGTGCGCCATCTCCTGAACTGGCTTCATTTTGATGCCTGCATTCTTGAAGTCAGTGCCAGGTTTATAGAACACCATTGCAATCCGATCATTTTATTTGGCGGTTTCAAAAAGACAAGTCTTCCTGTGGATATAGCCTTAGTGTCCTCAATGCTGTGTGTACTGCGTGTGTTTATGTTGTATTCCTGTATAACAGCGTGTGATTTCACACAGTGCACAACTCTCTGGGGAGGCTCTCCCCATCTCTATCCAACAGCCTGTCAGACCCCCACCAGAGAGTATTCACACACTGCTTCTGGAATTCAGCCAGCTCCACAGTCACTAATCAGCCCTCTGGCACACTGACAATTTCTGGAATATTTGTACTCCTCTCTAACAAACTTTTAGATTTTAATATGCCTGCAACCCTCTCTTTATCCTCATTTATTTTTTTCCTTAAGAACTTCACTTATTTCCAGCCATGTTAAGGGCATAACCCAAGGCATGACAATGTCAGCTGGTTGGTCCACAACTTTTCTTTACACTGAAATATCTGAACATCTGTTCCATGGTTTGCCATAATACTTTTAGCATACATTTAGCATCACATCTTTGTGTTATTTTATTTATTTATTTTCTTTCAAATTGAAATATCTCAAAAACTATTGGATGGATTGCTTTGAAATTTAGACATTCATGGTCCCCAGCCAAAAAATTTTAATAACTTTAATCACCTGTCCTTTTACGTAGTGCTATCATCAGGTGAAATGTTCAGTTTATGAAATATTCTTTGATGGTAGTTTCATTACATTGAATCAAATATTTAATACACACATAAACTAAAATTACCATCTCTCAGTTGTATGCCTCCGTGAACCCATCAAGGTGCACTTACAGTTTACATCCATATCTGTAAAAATATGGATGCTTCACAACCCCCCTCCCATCTGCACTGAGGATCTATACAATCAGCACAGTTTCAAGGTGGGCACCAGAGATTAGTGTTACCAATTCAGTATCCCACCAAATGTCTCCCCTCCTGTTCCTGAGATATGATGTTGAATAATGGCAGAAATGTGTTTTTTGCAGGACATTATGGTGACACAGTGAAGTTACCCTTTGACTGTTTGGATGTAAAATGTCATCACTTCACCATTTAATCCTATTAGACAATTGTGTGGAATTTCGTCATAATTAGCTTGTGAATTCCTGAGTTTTGGCCCAAAATCGGTTCAAGGAGGTTACACTGACCTTGACCTTTGACATTCGACCACCAAATTCTAATCACTTCATTCTGGACGTTTGAGTCAAATTTGAGGAAATTCCCTCAAGGCCTTGTTGAGATATCACATTCACAAAATGAGACGGATGCAAGGTCACAGTGACCTTTGACCTTTGCCCACCAAATTCGAATCAAGTCATTGTTGAGTCCGAGTGGACATTTGTGCCAAAATACACAAAAAAAACCCCAATCTCTTAAAAGGTACTGTTGAGGTATTGCGTTCATGAGAATGACATAGACGAGGTCATAGTGATCTTGACCCTTGACCACCTAATCAGTTCATCCTTGAGTCCCGATGAATGTTTGTACCAAATTTGAAGAAATTCCCTAAAGGCGTAATTGAGATATTGGGGCCAGTTATTGCCAGCATGGAGGCATAAAAAAAAAGTCTGTTTTTTTCTACTTTTTACCCAGGTATGTGTTGTTAAAAACTCCTCTCGTGTGTGATCTTTTAAATATGCCTGAGCTTCATGGGGTTGCCAGATCAGAGGGGTGGCCTGTGCAAGGTTGCCAGAGTCAGGGATTTGATGTCCTTTTCATGAGGCCAAAGTGCTGAGCTGTACATTTGCCTCCCCAAAACCTGCCTGGCAATGACCAATGGGCTTATCAGATTTCACACACATGAACACACACACACACACACACACACACACACACACACACACACACACACACACACACACATACAAACACACACACACACACATTACTGCCCTATCACACACTCTCCCCTTGCTGTATCCACTTCTCAAGTGAGTGTGTGTGTGGTAGGTAACACACTGTCAGTGTTTTGGCTCAGAGTCCCACAGCACAACCTGTCTCTATTACAGTATTCTGACAGCTTGCATGGTTTTATTTTATACCACACACACCCACACACTCTACACACAAACACAGCAGCAGCGACAGCTAGCGATGAGGCCAGGTTCGCAATCATCTTAATTCCTAATTGTCACTGAATAATCTATGCAAATGAGGGTTAATAGGGAACCTATTGGAGGCATTTGGGGGGAGGATGGCTCCTAAAAAAAGCTCTGTCAATTAACATCAATATTTGTCTTCCTCTCGTGATTCAATTTACACCTTGTTCTCATGCTAATGGCCACAATTAGCGCTAATTAAGAGGAGAGGACGAGGAGGAACAGAGACATGCTTGATTAGGCTGGTACATGTGTGTAAATATCTGTCATGCATGTAAATGTGTATGTGTGTGGAAGCAGAGTAAGTGTCTTTGACTCTCTAAACTAACATTAACAATAATCAAATGACTAAAATGTGACAAAAACTAATTAATGTTTTCATCAAAAGACTTAATTAAAATCGGGAGCCAAAATTAATACAGCTTTATACATAAATGTACTCACAAAAAGCTGTTGGTCTCTTTCATACACACACACACACACACACACACAGACACACACACAGTCCTGTCAGTCAGCTAAGTGAGTCCAGGGGTAAACACTGGAGGTAATTACCCTCCGCCTTCTATCTGCACTGTTAAATAAGCCTCAGGACTCCTACCAGAGTGTGTGTAACCTTAAACAAATGACAGCAGGGTCCTCCTCAGATGCCTCAGGGTTGCAACCTGTGACCCTGCGACCTCTCTCTACTATACACCATCATATCACTGCTGCACTAACAAGCCGGCTTGTCTGGATAACCTTTAACTGTACTGCCATCCGGCTTTTCAGAGACCTTTAGCTAACACGATACCTGAAACCTCAGTTGTTTCAAACTGTGACCCCCCAACCACCCCCCACCCTCCTCACTAAGCCCCACCTTTCCTCTCCCACCATCCTTTTGTTTTCCCTCTTGTTTCCACTGTATTTCTTGATCTATTCATCACTCATTTTGTGACTCTCTGTCACAACAGCCCTCTTTTTGTTGCTCACAGTTTTTCTAACCTTTACCTAAGTCAGCAAAGAATACACTGTTTTCTTGCAACAACATTTCGTGGCAGCTGCTCATCAATAAGAATCAATCAAATGAGGGTCACAGAAGCAGATGCAACAACCACAACACAAGGAATCATTCAGCTGGCATATTAAATAAGAATCTGAAGAAAAGTACAGATAGCGCTATGAGGATGTACACAAAGCAGAATGCGTCAAACATGGATTGCAAAAAAAAGGACTTGAGAAAAAAATGACAAATTGAAAGAAAGCAAATATGGGAATTCATACTTGACCGTTCCTCTATACACACTGTAAATTCAATCCACTTCCTTAGAATTTGTAAAGAGAAAATTGCTGTGATTTAAAGGGACATTGTGTAATATTTTCTGTTGTTTACTGGCCAAAATCAATGTCTGCATTTATATTTGTGTTATCATTGGTGTATTATGACCTCCGCTAATAATCTGACACATTCTCCTAAGCGAAGAATTTTAGATTTGTTTATACATACGATGGGTAAGCTGGTGGGAAGCGCCATGAAGGTCTGCCAAACTTGAAACTACAGCCGTCAGCAAGGGACAAATAGCACCAACGCGGTATAACTACGCATTTTTCCTGTGAGCCAGCGCAGAGTAGGAATGACCTAAGTGATTGAGACGCTGGAGGAGAAGATCAGCGAGAGAGGCTTACTACCCCGGCAAGTTTGAAAATCTGCACTACTGCAGCATAATGCAGGACCATGCATATGCAGCAGCAGCACAGGAGACGGTTTCACCATTGCCAAGAAAACGAAAAAAGGAACTTAAAAGGCAGCGTGACCGGAGCATTCAAAAAAAGAGGATTAACATCGGGCTAGCCTTTCCCAGGTGGAAGGAGCTCATAAAGGAGAAAGATTTTAAAAGGGACGCTAAAGTTGCCAGCTTTCTCCTCGACAAGTAAGTCAACTGTACTGCCTAAATTAGCCTAAAGCTAACTTTTTTCATTCGGTTTTGTTAGACAGTGTTGCTTGTTACCATAGGCAGCATAACAGTAGATCCTGCTAAAATACACCAGCCTCGTTGGTACAGAAGAATGTGTTTACATGGTTTCAGTAGCTTTCAGAGTCGAATGCCGGCACAGTAAATGCCAGCTTATAAAGCCTTCCCACCGGCTTTTAATCCGGCTTTACTGCGACTATGAAAGCTACTGAAACCACGTAAACAACATGCAGTTCCACCAGAGGAGTATAACCGGATTTCATTGTATGTGTAGTGTCTGTGTTGTTATATGTGTACTTATTGGATAGCAGAGGACGACATGGTTTCATCAGTGTTGTCGAGGCTTTTTGATACATGGCGGCTACCGTTGTTGCAATATGTGTTTGAAAAAGTGAGGCGCTAGCGTGCACTATTCGTTTGAATGCGATACACGATTTCAACGCAAGATGGGAGTAATTCCTACACAATGTCCCTTTAATTTGATAGTCGTGCAATGTTGTAAAAACCTGCTGGTTGAAGCAGGTGACATGCTTTATATTCTAAACCAGCTGCGGGTGCTTTGACCAGCTGAGCCACACGTGACAGTCAGTGGGCTTGAGACTGGCCAGTTCGCACTGCTTTTCGGTGCAACATTCTAAAATGGTTTTGTCTTATCACAATTCTTTGGTCTGAACTGGCTTTAAATATTCTTAACTAATCCCAGAGAACAGATGAATGCAGCAGCTGCAGATCTGCACTCCTCCTCTCCTTTTCTGCGCCCTTTAAGCACAGTGTTTTGGTGCAGCCCCAAACTGCAAGTCAAGTGCTTAATTTCCGGTTGAGTTTTGGTTAATAAAGACACATAGAAGTGGGAAGCAACAAGGTTATCTGTCACTGTTCACATCAAACAGTTGCTGAACACTAGTCTGCCAGAGAGTTCAGGGAGGTGGTGTGATTTTAGGCCAGATTAGCTTGCATG